>CAICTM010001298.1:4299-32146 GCA_903772945.1 Seminavis robusta | reverse complement strand
TATTTCCTCTTCACAATGACACCAGAAATTGTCCCGGACATTGTTCCCAGTGCATGTTGAGAAGAGGGAGGGCAGACATACTTATCGTGAATTAAACACAATATACAGTGTTGCGACAGTGTTACACAATGCAGCAATTCGTGATAACCTGCTCCTAGGGCTTCAGAACTTCATGCAGAAGCTCTGCCTGTACAAACCGAAGTTTGACCATGACTATCACACTTACACCCATGTTTGTCAACTATGATCCAACATTATGAAGAAGCAGAGATAGTAGCCATCTCATATCCCATTGCATCTTCTAGTACCGGTAAAATGAATATTTTTTTCATTGTGTACAAACCAACCCTCTGCCTCCTCATGGAGAGGGAACAGAAACAAAGTTCAATCATGAAGCTGCACCCATTTTTAGGCTCTAACTGTGGCTTGAATCTTTTGGTTGAGGTTGCTATTTAGTTGCCTACAAGGTAGGCAAAGCACAGAGAATCAGTATACGAACCTGTGCCTTAGACCTATTTGGTGCCACTGTTGTGAAAGCTACTATGGCAGGTTTCTAGCTAGCTTATGTATCCAAAAGCAGCGGAATTCTCTGGTCTCTTATCACTCAGATCTGTGAAACTAAATATAAGTATCCATACAACCATCATTATAAAGCACTTTCGTGCCGGTCCCCAACCACCTTTGGGTGGGGGGTGACCTACGATGAGCCCGCCTCACGTACTCACGACATACAGTTACGCTACTTTTGTTCGATCGGTAATACCAACCAACAGGCATTAAGAGGATACATGAATTACTTCTACCTCAGATCACTTTAATTGAATGAAGTTGACAAGAATTACCGTCTCTTGTTCTGAGTTGAGATGCAAATAAATCTGATCTTCCCACTGCCAGCAGGCAGAGCGGTCAAAAATGCGGAACACAACGGCAGATTATCGAGCCAAACATGAACGTAAGGGTACATCCTAGTATCTGACAGGGTGAAGCCAAAGCATAAAGCCATACAAATTCGGTTGCCGAGTTGTCACTTGATTGGCCAGAGAGTCGAGTCGAGTTTGGATCTGTTGACTCGGGAAGGCATTCTCCGAAGCCTAACCAGCTCGCCGCCCCTGATGAGAGGAAGCAATCGAATGGTTGGGATTCGGTATCATGGCAGGTGGCAGCAGCAAACAACACAATCCGCACAAGTGTGCTAGTGATAGCCTCGAGTACAGATGGCATATCTATACGCCAGTTGAGAAGAGCTATGAATTCCAGGTAGGATCTCAGTGGTAGGTGCACAAGAGCTGGGATGGAGAGCCTTGTTTGGTGGAGATCTCCTTCAACTGGCGCTGGAAAGGCAAAGCTGGCAGCCAATGCTATCCCAATCACTGTGGAAGCTATGATTGAACAGTCTAATCGCTCAATACCCTGGCACTTGCCATACAGGATCCTGTCTACTGCAGAGATCTACTTGTGCTGTTGGGTCTGTTTCTCAGGGTCAACTACTTTCTTCATTACCTTTTAAACTATAGCATGAACACAAACTCTGATTTTGCGTGAAACTCCATCCTCCCGCCATGCAGGATACAGATCCATGCATCTATCTTGGCTTGTATTGACCAAGCTATCTTTCCAGATAGGTCATGGCTGAGGAACTGCAACATCCTTCCTTACAGAGGAACTCTATGTCCTCTCCAGCTGTTCCTATCTTGTCTGATGGGGACACAGCTCATTGTACTAAAAGACTGTACAGATGCAACAGCGATCTTTCATCAGACTGAGCCAGCACAGTTGCGCCGCACCCATATGGCTCCTATGGCATAATCTCATCGCTCCCCGCCATTGGAGTCATGGATGGGGTGCCAACAATCTTGCACATCATGTGGCTTCCCGCGATACTTCCATGAACTGGTAGCATCTGGCTTCTCAGTGTGGACTTTGTTTGCTTACCTCAGGGGTTACCAAACCTCTTGAATACATCAAGGTGTCTATTGCTGAGTACCACTTGACACATTGAGAGGGGCAGCACATGGGCCTGTGATCAAACCTCCAATCGTGTTCAGGAGAGAAAGGGTGCATTTGCATTGGTCCATTTGACCATCAATTGGGATCCTACATGGTCTCCCCATACTTGCATAATAGCTCATTGGCTTAGACGGCATCTGTCTATCTCCCTATAAGGGCCAGTGAGAACAATCTTGGCCATAACTGTTCATCTGGAGCCTCAACTGGGTATTTAGGTGACAAGTCTGTCATCCCATGAGGTGGGACTGGTTGACCTATCATCAGATATTGCCTCAGCTAAAGGCAACACCTCGCAGACATCTCCTCAAGTTTACCATCTCTTTACATGGGTTCAAAGGAATCCCGTCCAGAGACACGACTAACTGTGTGCTTGCTTGGGTATGACCGGTGCAGGTTCTGTCACATGACATGGCAGTGGCTGATTCCACAGCCATCAGCTTTGGTGGGTGTTGCTCTAGCTCGACTGCTTCACCTTTGCTGAGGGTGACAAAGTGTAAGTTCTCCCCATCACCTGAAAGTGAAGGTAGTGCCATCAGGGCGGGATGGTGGGAGTCACCAAAACATGTTTTAACAAAACATTGTACTTGGAAAACTATCCTGGAGATGACAAGTTAGCACAAACACTTGTCATGCTGGGCCATGTCCTGCGGAAGGTAGTCCCTATGAGGGTGGCATGCTACCTCGCAGACATGGGCGGTGCTTGGTTTCCTTGGGCTTGACTGGTGCAGCACGTACACTATTCGCCCCATCAAAAATCCATGTTGGGATTGGGCTTGGGATTGCCCTTGAAGGCTTTGTTGTCTGCCATGGGAGAGTCTAAGGTGTCCCCGACTGCTTGGTCAGCTTCGCTCTTCGAATCCACCAGTCCTGACATCTGGGTTTGACGGTGGGCTTCCATCAGGACTCTCTTGTAAGCGACAGAGAGCCTGTACCAAATCTGTCGTCCATTGCTGGATAGCTTAGACCAGACGTGGTCAGGGAGGCGTGGAACTTTACACTGCTCCCATCACCCTGATGTCTTGTCTTGCCAATGTCGGCTATTTTGGCTAGACGTGAGTCATCATCTCTTCTGTTGATGTCAAAGAATGTGGCGGCATTTAGTAGCACCTCCTTGTACCCGTTGTATGTAAACGATGCATGTTGTCCCTCGCGACATACTCGCTCATGTTCACGTGCAGAAAGGTCGTTCAAGGTGGGGATACCGGTGAAGGCCCGCTGTCAGAACAGCTTCTGTATACCATCGGTGAGCCTATCACTGGAGTCTCCTTGGCCATCATTGTATCGGGTAACAACTGTGTCAAACTTGACAATGAAGTCCACTGCGGATCCTTGCTCCTCTGGGTTGTATTGCACACTAGTCAGCCATGTGAGTGTCTCCACATGATCAAGAGAACCTGCTACTGACAAGTGAGCCTCCTGGATCAAGCTCAACGAGAATGGAAAGCAGTCGAGTCATGAAGTGGGACCTCACGATTACCTTTCCATTGGTGGTCTGCCCTGTCTTCTGGAAAAACGCGTAGAACCAATGATTCATTCGTTGAGTTCATCTATGGACTCGGTGCTGCTTGGACCTAGTCGGCATCAAAGATCTTATAAAACCCTTGACCTCTAGCCATAGTGATAAAGGAATCATACCACTGGTCGAAGTCCTTGTTGGATTTGAGGGTAGGGTAGGCCGTGGATCCGGCTTGGCACGAAAGGGCTTGCTGGAAGGCCTGTGTTCACCTTCTCCACCACCTCTGGACTTGGAAGACCACCATTGCCATCAGGGTGGGGAATGAAGGCTGACTTCCTTCTTGGCTTCTCCGGTGTTGATCAGTAGGTTGGCCGAAGGAGGGATGGCTGATTGTACTGGTGTCTTGGATGATGTGGGCCTAATAGGTATGGGCTGATAAGCTGCTGAAGACACAGGTTGTGTAGTGGGGTATCTCACAGAATGGGGTGTTGGTGGGATGCCTGATGTGATGGTATGATTTGGTGTTGGTTGGGGATATACCTCCCCATTGAGGGCCCATACTTGGTGATGGTATCCACCTCCAGCAGGGGAGGGGCAACATCCATGGCAACTTTGGGTTGGGATGGATGGCCAAGAGGGTCCTCAACATCACCAACAAACTCTGCTCCAAACTGTCTGGTTCTGAATCGGTCCTCCTAGCCTTAATCTCAGGGCTAGGCTTGTGTGATAAACCAGGTGTGCAGGGAGTGGAGTAAGGTGGATGGGATGAACCAAGCTGATTGGTATGTGGCCTTGTGGTGGGGCCAAGGGAGCTTGGTTCATTTGTTTCATTTTCTTCAATGCTATTGCCAGTTGGTGGCTGATCATTGAAAGGGTAACACCATGGTTGGCACCATGGTTGGCTGGTGAAGAAGGAGTCACAACTGGAGGCCTTGTATGGTTGACTGCAGGGGGGTCCACTGGATGTGGAGGCCCTGCAGTGGTGGACCTGTTGGTGTTGCCAGTACTATTGCCAGATGTTGTTGGTGTAACACCAATGGCAGGCTGGGCCTGTGTTGTTGCTGCTTCTTCTTGCGAGCCATGATGGCTGTTGGTGCGCTGGCTGAGTGTGGTGTAGAGGTGTTGCTGTGAAAATCCAAAAGTGGTCCTGAAGGCTGCACTGCTAGAATGACTAAACAAGGTGTTGACACACTGGTAACCTTGGATCCTTTCGAAACAGTTAAACGGTGTCTCCGTGGTGCTTCGAGTTACCCTAGGAAGTCACTCCTAACAAGGTATCTTTCGTACGGAGCCACGGAGTTCGCGAATCGATCGAAAATGTGAGGCGATGGATCTTCGGCTCGGCCCTTTCGGAACGAGGTACGGTACGGTTCTGTGAGTGCCGTGTGAGTACCGGTTCCCTTTTCACCGCAGTAGCCTCCGCAGGCACGACTGGGGAATTCCGTAAAAGTCGACAATGGCGATCGCCTAACCTTCCTCGGCGCCGTAACCAAGCCGATTAACAAGAAACTGGCTGGACTATCTCTCAAGCACCCTCAGGTTATAGGTGACCACTTGGTTTGGTCCTACCGGTCCATGTTGCGTCGTCGCTCGCGATGTGCTTTTCGGTCGCGATTTTCTTTGTTGGTGAATCTTCCACTCTTTCCGATCACCGATCTTGGTATTTCAAGCCTATTAACCGGAGCACTGGCTGGTCTATCTTGTAGATCAGCTTTACTTGGTAGGTGACCCGTTTGAGTCAATCGGTCGCGATTCCAGTTTTCGGTCGACGATCTGCCGTCAGGTCTTTCGTCGCTATTTTCTTCGTCCTCTCTTCGAGTCCACACTCCTGTAAGCCACTCTTGTACCTGCAATCTGCGACACTGTTAATCCTATGAATTCCAGGTAGGAACTCAGTGGTAGTGCACAAGAGCGTGGGAGTCTTTCCTTCCAGGGGAAAGGCCAGCCCAAGGCTGGCAGCCAATGCTATTTAATCACTGTGGAAGCAATGATTGAACAGTCTAATGCTCAATACCCTTGCACTGGCCATACAGGATCCTGTCTAATGCAGAGCTCTACTTGTGCTGTTGGGTCTGTTTTTCAGGTCAACTACTTCTTCATTACTTCTTAAACTATGCCATGAACACAAACTCTGATTTTGCGTGAAACTCCATCCCAGCCATGCAGGATACAGATCCATGCATCTCTTTTGGCTGGTATTGACCAGCTATCTTTCTAGATAGTCATGGCTGAGGAACTGCATCATCCTTCCTTACAGAGGAACTCTATGTCCTCTACAGCTGTTCCTATCTTGTCTGATGGTGACACAGCTCATTGTACTGAAAGACTGTACAGATGCAACAGCGATCTTTCCATCAGACTGAGCCAGCACAGCTGCGCCGCACCCATATGGCTCCTATGGCATAATCTCATCGCGAGGTATGTGGTACCGGTACCGGTATACATAGCTACCGGTACGAGGTATCATAGCTACCGGTTCCAGTGCAGTTAAACAAGTGACATCAGAGGCCAACTAGAGGTCTACTACTAGTATGTCATAAGTCAAAACTGAGTCGAGTCACAAGAAGCTGACGATGGGGCAGTTGCACTGTGAGTACTAGAGTACTAATTAAGCAGTAGAAGGCAATACTGCAAAGCTACTATCAGTGTACAGTACTCTGAGTATGTCAAAGGTTCGTAGAGCGTAGGTGGGTACCGGTACAGCTGATTTCTTGGAGTATTTACTTGTACTAGTACAGTACATGCAAGTGCAGGTACTATGAGAATAGTAGTGCGTATTGCCAGTTCACAGTTCGGGGGTGTTCGCTCGGACTTTCTCAGCCGACTGTCGCACTTGTTTAGTCGGCGTGGGAGAGTACAGGTTCAGTAGATAAGGTAAAAACAGTTTTCTTGGGTAAACAATGTTGATTATGTAGAGTTTTTTAATCCCCTTATTACCCTAACTACCTTAAAATATCTGCGTCGGAACTGCACCTGACAAGGAAATAGTCTCTTCTTCGTCTGTTCGACATTCACATTGCCTTTAATTCTCCTAGGCCTTCGTCTCTTCCTCATCTTCTTTCGAATGAGCAGTATCGCAGTATCGCACCTAACCAGAGTGCAGTGCACCCAAGAAGTGTTGGCTTCACACCGTAAAGCGAGTCGAGGCAAAAGGCATAAACTTGGAGCCCCTTCCAACGTGCTATTTCGATTTTCCATCCCTGATGCCAATGAAGGAGGAACGAGCCCTCGGCATCGAGAAAGATGACCAGTCTAATGCTACCGGTAACAACCCCGATGAGTTGCTCTCCATCATAGTTGAGAAAGGAGCGCCGACTCTTACTTCAGGCACGTCAGGTGCCACATGTGTTGGGGTTCCCTTTGCCAATGGCTCCCAAGAAAAGCTTAGCACTGCTGATGGACCAGCGGATGCTATCACAACAGAAGGTGGTGATGCCACTCAGCCAGCTTCCAGTAAAATCAGTCAGCCTGACTTACGCGAGGTTGATGTTGATGAACTCGAGGTGGGGGTCCTGGTAAACCAAGAGCACCAAGAGCCCCAAGAACCCCCGGAAATAACAAACATGGCAGTTCCAACTCTTGGAAGAGGAGGGGCAATCGAAACCCAACCTGGAGCTTTTGCTGCATTTCCAGGTACCAGAGAGGTTCATCAGGATGCCGTTGATTTTTCTCTCTTGGGTAGAGATGTTCCTGAGGAAACCACCGCCACCGCTGCTGCTACAGGCGCTGCGAACCAGAAGCAACCACGCCTTTCAGAAGCTGTTCCAGTCGATGATATTGAGGCAGGCAATTTACCCGGTGCAATTCCTGTGGACCATGCTGCAATGGAAGCAAAGAAGAGCGAACGAGATGCACAGCTAAAACGACTTGGCATGTTTGGACTGTTGGTGATTCTGCTTGTAGTTATCTTTACTGCAGTGATATCATCAACTGTGTCTGAAAAGAACTCTTCTGCCAAGAGCCCAATTGATGTGATGGCAGAAAAGGTGCCTACTGCACCTCCCTCTGCACCTCCCTCTGCCACCTCCTTGTCGCCAACTCCTGCACCATCCTCTCTTTTCTCTTCTGATGTGCTGCTCAACAGCACTATTGATGCCATCCAACGCCCTCTGTCGGCTCAAGACTAGGCTTATAAGTGGTTGCTGGAGCACTCTGATTTAGACACCATGACAGAGTCGAGAAAGGCCCAGCTGTTTGCATTGGCAACCTTCTTCTACAGTTTCCACGGGGAAGACTGGGTGGATGTTATAAAGAGTGACTTCCTAGTTCATAACAAGTCAGAATGTGATTGGTACTCTGGTGTGTATGGGAATTTGTTGTACAATATGATGGAACAGAAGTATGTATTTTTTGAGATGAAAACAAATGAAACAACTTGCAACAATATGACAAGCTTCACCAAGCTCAGGCTACTTTTCCCTAAAGTCGCAAGCAAGGTGGAGAGTTACATGCCTCCTGAGATCGCACTTTTGTCCGAATTGGAAGAGATCTACTTTAGGATGCTTGGATTCAATGCCCCCATTGAAGCAGCCATCATTCCTGAAATGAAGCAGCTCACAAACCTTCGCAGGATGAAGCTTAGCAACAACAAAATTACAGGGGCGATTCCAGATTCAATTTTTAACATTTTGCCTTTAAGCACACTGGAGGAGCTTTCTTTGATTGAGCCGGACCTCTCTGGGACAATTCCCAGCAGAATCCAGGAGTTTTCCAACCTTCAAACACTGGAAATGTCTGGGAATTTCACAGGTACCATCCCCTCAGAGATTGGATTGCTGTCCTTGCTGACGAGTCTAATTTTCTTCAGCAATGAACTACTCCAAGGCATTATTCCATCAGAACTTTTCAATCTCACCACACTGGAGCGATTCAATTTAATCGAATCCGACATTTCTGGAAGCTTAGCTACTTCTCTTGGGCAGTGGAAAAGACTGACTGATTTGCGGATCGATGATGCACGACTATCAGGAACCATTCCTTCTTCCATTTCTGAGCTGGAGAATTTGCAGATTTGTTCTTTGAAGGGCAACAACCTTGTCGGCACCCTTCCGCCGATAAGCCAAATGGCACCACTTGAGCGAATGTTTTTGTCAGAAACACAAGTCACTGGTCCCATACCTGCATCCTGGTTGCCCCCTTCTCTGAAATTTTTGGAACTGAATGATAATCAGCTCAGTGGAGTGGTACCAGAAAGGATCTGGTCACACACCAATCTTCGATTCTTCAATCTAGCCAACAATGGTGGCCTGTCTGGACAGATCTTTGCCGACCAGAATGCCTCTTTTTCAGACCTTATGACCCTCTCTTTGAGCAACAATGGCTTCTATGGATCAATTCCATTTGGTCCAATTAAGGACAGCGGCAGCCGATTATGGAGAATGCTTCTAGATGGGAACTACTTCTCTGGAACTCTCTCGAGTGAGATTGGTTCCTTCACAAGAATGACAGATTTAAGACTGTCAAGGAACCTAGAGCTAACAGGAACGATCCCTACTGAAATCTCTCTTTGCGCAAGGTATGCACATATTTGATGTTTGTTTGTTTGGTGTTTTTCTAATTGTGCTTCTGCTCACGGTTATCGTTCTTTGTTGCAGCTTGAATAATCTTCAAATGGACAACACTGGTATCTCTGGCTCCATTCCATCCGAGCTGGGTTTGTTGTCTCGGTTGCAGCATCTCTCTCTTCATGGCACTTACCTGTCTGGCAGTGTGCCAATGGATGTCTGCTTGCTCAAGGAGGAGGGCAGGTTAGATGAGATTCATGTCAACTGCTCAGCAGTGTCATGCACCTGCAATTGTACCTGCTCCTAGCTATCTAGCAAGCTGTCCAACTTGCCAGGAAGTGGTGATGTTTGGCGGATGGATTTGTCTGTCTCTGTGTTACACATTTCATAAATCCATGTTTATCATTCCTTACATAGAGTACATAGTACGGTAGCCACCGTAGCAAAAGGCACGAGCTGCTGGTGTGGTAGGACCAGTCTTACTCTCCATCATCTGTTCGCTCAGCAGGGGCATGCTAGTCACAAAGTAAACCCACGTTTTCCGTACTGCAGGTATTCATGAGTAGGTATACGGAATGGTACTGGTAGCTACTTCGAGTACGAAAACGATGATGCTCATCATGGTACCCTGTAGCAAAACAGACCTTGCTATCTAGCTAGGCCAAGCCAGGCCAAGCCAGGCCAGGCCAAGCGTAGGGTACCTGGTAGTCTTTTCCAAACTGTTAGGTTGTCCTGGGCGCAGAGATGCCGCTGCACTGCCTCACTCGTGTTGCCGAAGAGAGGTAGAAGTTTGAAGTTGTTGCGAGCCGCGAGCAGTGAGGTGACCCGCTGTAGACTCCTGTATCTTTCCCTTTATTCCTTTTGAACCTTCACGAAGGTGAACAGAGAAGTCTGCTGTTAAGTCAATAGTACCCATCTCTTGTGCAAGAATGCATTGCCAGCATGAAAGCAGTCTTTTTTGCTAGCGGTACCGGTATATTCTCTACGAGGTCGTACATGTACGTGCTTTTACGAGAGGCTGTATGAGGTTTGATGGATGTAGGATTTAATGACTGCTCTCTGTATCGTCTTCACCATTCCATACGGTATTCCATCAGTCGCGTTTCAGGAACACTGCTCGAGCGATGATCTCTCATCCTGCCACCGAACGAATGAGGCTCCCTTCCTCTTTTGCAGGGGAGGCAGGGGGTATTGCACTTTGCACTTTTCCTCATTACTTTGCTCTAGTTGGAGACTGTGTGATTGTACGCTAATCTACAGATTCAGAACCATGAAGTCTGTTGACAGTGCTACGCTACTGCTACTGCTGTTGCTGGTGGTCCCTCCTGTGCTGGCGTCAACGGTGCCCTGTGAGATTGATGGGAGCACCAATGCGGACGTGTACTGCGAGAGTCTGTTGCGAAGTGGCTCTCGATGTGTCAATGGGTTCTGCACGAATCCATTCTACTACGGCGGTTGCTTACAGACACTCCATACAGATTGGAAGAATAAGACTCGCGTCTGCAATTCGGACGATCCTCCCGACGCCGAGACACTGGGTTACTGTCACGTCTCTGCAATGGACTACACAGAAGTTCGATTGGCCGCCCAGAATTGGGAATCGCACAATTTTGGAGCGTGGATCTTGACCATCCTACTCAGTGAAATCCTCGATGTCCCCGTCACATTGGAAGCGGGATCTCCCAGTCGCACCGTCAATTTCTACGACGAATTCTCACGCAACGATTACCAAGAATCCATTTTCAATCCGCCCTTTCCCGAATTGGCAGTGTCGGAACAAGTCAAGGATTGTCGAACCGTCTATACTACCGACCCGTCAACATATCAAGGATGCTATCATGTGCTACCGGAACTCTGGTGGGATTCGCGATCGCGCTTTGTCGTCAGTGGCATGGAGCAAGTACGAGATTTGGGCGCCCTGGGAGAAAATGCCCTCTTTGTGCCACAATTCGCTGCCGAACAAGACAATTCCCTCGTCTCCTGGTTGGGATTGCAACACGATAGACAGAAAATGGCAGAGACATTTCCCACACCCACCAATTGGAACGACTATTGTCAATTCGTTTCACCCACACAGTGTCAAGAGCCAGATGAGACAGCCCAACGACCACCGCAATCCGCCGACGAAGAAATCATGTATTTTCATCAGCCTTCGCACGGGCGCGACTTTACTGGGTATTTCCGCATTACGGAACAAAACAATTGCACTCGGTATCCCCACAATTGCACGGGACACGTCGCCACGTATCCCTGTGGTTGGGCTTCCTATGTCACGCAACAATTCCATCATTTAGATATTCCACTCCAATCTACTGGACCGACACCCAACAGAGGATACTCGTATGCACAATTGACACAACTGTGGGCCGCTGCTAATGCCACACGCACACCCGTCATGATGTTATGGTGGTCTCCCGAACCCGTCTTTGAAGCCTACGTCGATACGGCCGCCGCATTTACGCGTGTCTTGCTCCCCCATCCCACACAAGAATGTCTCGACGCTCGGATTGATTATCGAACCCACTGCAATGCTGATCTCGCGTGGAATGAAACGGTCGGTGACCCGGCGGGTGCCTGCGATACGTTTCCACAAGTCTTGCAAAAGGGCATGGGCACGGCGTTGCGAGATATTAGTATTGGCGTCGATATTCCCGTGGCATTTCACAATCCCGCCTATCAAGTAGTGACCAAATACAAATTATCCAATGTGCAAATGGGAAAAATATTCGAATATTGGTTGGCACGGACCACCGACAAGTGGCACTATGATCAGCGCGATGCCGTCTGTCAATTTGTGGTGGAGAATTTGGACTGGTTGTTGGCGCTGGTACCAGAATCGTATCCACGGGTTGTACACGAACGACACGGCGATGCGCAAAAGTCACTCAGCAAGGCGGCATTGGCCATGGCCGTCATGGCGGTCGTGCTGTGTGTGGGAGCCCTGGTATTGACTTGCCTAAAGAGAGCCACCAAGGTCATGTATTACTTGCAAATGGAATTCTTTGGACTCATGTGCATGGGCATGTTGTTGGTCAGTGTGGCGGCATTGATTCAAACACTGGATCCATCCAATCTCAGTTGTGCCGTGTATCCTTGGTTGGTCAATCTGGGATTCTTGTTCCAACTCGTGCCCTTGGTATACCGCATGGCCAAAATTCAACGATTGGCCACGTCGGGACGGAAAATGCAACGAGTGCGACTCTTGCGCAAGGATTTGCTCCTCGTCGTGGGGGGATTCGGGGCATTCGTCGTGGCATTTCTATTGGCGTGGTCCATTGTCGATACGCCACGAGAAGTATTCCAGTACAGTCTGTCCACGGTCCAAACGGAACAGGGAGAAACCATTGTGGACGCATTTGACTATTGTGGATCTGATTCCGATGTGTGGTATCTCGTTGCGGTCTTGTGGCCAGCGTTGCTTGCGGTACCGGGGTGTATTCTCGCCGTGTTGGCGACGCAAATCAAAGAAGACATGAATGACACCAAACCCATGGCCATTCTAATCTACATGCACTTTTTCTTTTTGCTGCTTTGGGCATTTATTGTGGGAAGTGATACATTCAAGTCGGAAGCCATGAAGAAACAAAGTCTCATCCTCAGTATCGACACTATTTTGGCGGCGGCCCTGTACGTATATCCCAAGTTCTTGGACAGCGGGGAAAACTTGGATGCAGAGCCGCTCCCGGATGTCTTTGTGCATACTACCGTGGCTCTGGTGGATCTCTGCGGGTTCACGGCCTGGTCAAGTGTCCGCGAACCAGTCTCGGTGTTCCAGTTCCTCGAAACAATCTACTCTCAGTACGACAAAATTGCGGCACGCCATGGAGTAACGACGATTGAAACTGTGGCCGAGTGTTACGTCGCCGCGACCGGCGTGCCCCAACATCAGCCTGACCATGCAGTGTTGATGGCAAAGTTCTGTTCGGACGTGATGAAAAAGATGCCGAGTTTTATCAAAAAGCAAGAAGTCACCTTTGGACCAGACACGGGTATGCCAACTGTCTCTGCAGTACTGTATGGCTGCGATGACATGCGGTCTGTGTCTCCTGGTCTTTTACGGAATCTCAACTCTTGCCTGTTTGTCGATCTTCTTTTGCAGCTGATTTGTCCATCATGATTGGGATGCATAGGTAAGTTGTACAGTATGGTGCGAGACTGTGGACTCCGATCGATTCAATCTCTGCTGACTCGACTCGTTTCTGCACTATTTCGATTTGTGTGCAGTGGACCAGTAACCGGAGGCTTCCTAAAGGGCAAGGGAAGTCGCTTTCAGGTATGCGCTTTCTGTTCGTTTCTTTCTCTCTCTGCTCGTCCAGATCGCGCAGACTGAGCTCGCTTACTCACTCTCTCGTTTCGTTCTACTTCAGCTTTTCGGAGATGTCATGACGACTGCTTCGCTCTTGCTGGCTAATAGTGAGTCTGGCAAAGTGCACATGTCACAGGAGACAGCTGCGCTGTTGACGCAAGCAAAAGTTGGAAGATGGGTGCTCGAACGAGAAGATGTAGTCGAGACGGAGGAAAAAGGCGAAATGCGGACCTTCTATCTCGTGAAGGGCTCCCATCTCAGACGGCTTTTCAGGCATATTGACACCCCAGGTATTTATCAGGATGATTCGAGCGTGGAAGAAGACGTACTGGAAAACGAGGAATTGTTGGAGATGGAAACCGAGCAACGATGGATCGACTGGAACGTTGAGATCTTCAAAAGTCTGCTCAAGCAAATCGTCGCTCGAAGAGCGGCGAACCCGAGGCCTTTCTTTGATTCTAGTTCCAAAGAAAATGTGCCGACCCTCGACGTTGCTACGATGCCTTTCTTCGAAGTCAAAGAGATCATTGAACTTCCAGAGTTTGACCGCAGAGCCGCCATGCGCTTTCGCGACAACGAAACGACCACGGAGCTTCCTGACAATGTCGTGGAGCAGTTGAAGGAGTACATCACATTGATTGCAGAAATGTACAATCACAGCAACGATTTCCACAATGTACGTGCCATCTGCCCCCAGTGCAACCTCTGAACGTATGCGATTGCCGTCTCACCTTTCAGCCTTTTCAGTTTGCACATGCTTCGTATGTGGTCCTGGCTGTCACAAAGTACATGAACAGAATAATCGCAGCGAGCGGTGTTGATCTAGGGAAGGCTGACAACGCGGACCGCTTCCGTGGCAGCACTTTAGAGGCATTGCATGAGTAAGTACCAAGCTGCGATTGACTAGACTCCATGCAATGCGATGAGCAGACGCTTACACTTTCTCTTCTCTCGCTGCAAACACAGCCACACTTATGGAATCTGTTCGGATCCGCTGACTTTTTTCGCGGTCGCTTTTGCTGCTATGATTCATGATGGTTAGTTCCACATCGGGATGTCAGGTCCAAAGACATGTTGTGCTGGAGTTGGTTTCCTCACCTTTCGCTTTGTTTCCACCATTCAGTTGATCATCCGGGCGTGCCTAATCCTCAGTTCATCAAGGTGAGCACTTGTCCGTTTATAGCGAGAGCCAGGCAAGATTCCTTGTCCTGGTCCTGACAGCCAGCCTATGTTGCCACTCTTTCCAATCACGCAGGAGAACGCTCAAATCGCAATGTTCTACAAGGAACGAAGCGTCGTCGAACAGAAGGTGCGTGAGGGAAATCTTGTGTCCCTTATCACAACGGCATCATGATGGCAGCATGCCGCTCACACATCGTCTTTTCCTGCACACCCAAGTCGCTGGACTTGTCATGGAATCTATTGGTTGAAGATCGTTTCCAAGACCTCCTCCATACCATCTGCCCCACGATTTCAGAGATGAGTCGCTTCCGAGGGCTTGTTGTGAATGTAAGTGGGTGCCAACCATTCGTTGCCGTCAATGTCGATGATGCTTCGGTCCGCAAGAAGTCAGCCACTCATTCATTTTCTGCAGTCTGTGATGGCCACCGATTTGCAGGACAAAGATTTGAAGCTGCTGAGAAACACACGATGGCAGAGGGCTTTTGATGGCCAGAACGGACCCACCGCAGAGGAAAGTAGCGAGTCAGTCAACAGGAAGGCTACAATCGTGGTAAGTCATCCAGTGGACTCAAGGGCAGATCCAGTTTTTGTTTTTGTTTGTTTTGTTCACTCACACTCTCACTTCGTTGTTACTTCCAGATTGAGCATCTCATTCAGGCGGCTGATGTGGCGCACTGCTCACAACACTGGCACATCTACAGGTGAGGGTGTTGAATAAGACATTATTTGGAGGATGTTAAGTTCAGAATCTAATAAAAGTTGCGTCGTTGGCTTCTTTCAACAGAAAATGGAACAACCGTCTCTTTAAGGAACAGTACAAGGCATATCGAAAAGGGAGAGCAGAGAAGAATCCTGGTACGTGCATTTTAATCCACCGCGAACGACTTGCGCCGCACCGCTACTTCTATTTCGCTCACATCATCTTTTTGCTTTGTCGTCAGCTGACTTCTGGTACGAAGGTGAGATCGACTTCTTCGATCACTACATTGTTCCTCTATCGAAAAAGCTCCGTGATTGTGGAGTCTTTGGTCCCACTAGTGATGAGAACTTGAACTACGCCAACAGCAATCGCGGAAAGTGGGAGAAGGAAGGGGAAGAACTTGTTAGCCAGATGCTGGAAGAGGTCGAAGCGGAGTATGACGAGCAAGATTGTACCCTCGTTGGGAAGATGGTGGAGCAAGCCAAGGAGGGAGCTTCATATGAGATGGCTTCGCCGCCAGTGGTTGAACCCTTCGCTACGAGACCGGAGAAGGAGGAAAAGCATGCCGTATAGCGG
This sequence comes from Seminavis robusta, assembly GCA_903772945.1. Classification (NCBI taxonomy): domain Eukaryota; phylum Bacillariophyta; class Bacillariophyceae; order Naviculales; family Naviculaceae; genus Seminavis; species Seminavis robusta. The sequence goes on along the minus strand of CAICTM010001298.1, from coordinate 16,415 downwards.
ATCGTTGGAACCATGCGAGACAAAGCGGTGCTTCCCCTTACTAGTACCATCATCGCCGGCCAGATCTTGAACCAAGTTAAGGCCACAATATCCTGGAAGCACACACAAACTACACACATCAATGCCACCAAAGACTGCTCTTTTGCCAGACCTAGAACAGGTCCCCTTCCACGCCATTGCATTCAATGGTCCTCTCCCATGTCAACAACACTGATATGCAGCAACTGGCTGACCAACCTAGGGCAGTTGGATCTTTCCAAATGGTATCACAGACACAATTCCAAGCAACATCCTTGAGGGTTTACCTTCGAGCACTCTTCAGGAGTTCCAGACTTCAGCGGGACAATCCCTAGCAAGATCCAGGAGTTTCAAACCTGAGGAAACATTGTCTGGGAATCTCAAAGGAACCATCACTAATTCTTTCCCAGGTGGGGTCATCTCAATCGCACCAATTCGTACCCTATGGTACTAGCAGAGAGCGCCATTGTGAAGAGCAGAGGTTTCGAGAGACCACAATTTACCTAGCTAGATATCTATTATCATAAACCTTCACACTCTCACGTCAGTCAGTCCGGCACCCCCCGTTCCCTGGATGCAGCCTTTGGCATGGACCCTTGCAATTCGCCAACCAGCTACCGTGAGCTAATACCCAGAGTTGCTAGCTAACTTAGCTAGCTAGGAGCGGTAAGTCTTTGCCTCCTCGCCCCATTCCGTAACGTCGTATGTATCTTCCCTAATGAAACCCTCGTGCAACGGGAAGCTACTACATGTATCATGTTTGTACAATGTTGCATGTAACCGCGTGGCGAAAGATCGCGGGACGATTGAAGCGGTTCGTGAGTTTGCGGTTTGATGGTTCTGAATTCTGATTGAACCTTGCTACTCTGACGATTTAGTCTGGATCCAGAGTTTTCTATACAGGCTGGTTTGCTTTGCAAGTGAAACAAAGAACTATCCTGTAAATAAATTTTAAATTTATGTAAATGAGCCAAAATGAACTAAATTACCAAACTTGAAGCAAAACTGAAAATGCAAATGCGAAATACCCTTTACATTAAGAGTCTTCGTTGAGTAACTGTAAGATACTTCACTTTTCTCCTCATCACAACACCATGCTCTGGTCAAGGACTACGAGACTAATGTAGCATGTAAACAACCAAACTAAGCGTGTAGAATTGTCTACATTCTTTGCTTGTTGCAGCCATGTGCTGGTTGTAGTGGTAACAGCTATGTAGCAGGCATTATCTTATGTCAAATTAGATGCTTCATTCTTCTTCCAAATATTTCCCCAAGTTCTCAGCTTCACCTTTATTTCGGACTGTGCCACCCTTCTGCTATCAACGCAATCATATCTATTGATCTGATGGACACATTGTAGTCCATTAGGGAGAATCATACCACTGAAAGTGAGTTGGATCAACGAGTTAATAGCGTCTTCCGTTCGACGACGGCCGGTTGACCACGTTGGATGGCTGGCTCCTCTTTAGTAGTCCTCGACGATCTTGTAGGAACAGCAGATTCACTCTGGGCAGTCTCCAGGCTTTCTTGACTGCATAGGTGTATATATGACTGCAATGGTATGGCTCGGTTCGACCGGAATTGGGATCTAAGATCAGCTGGAGGCTGTTGGCACCAATCGAAAAAGCAAAAATGAGTTCCCCACTTTGCTAGTCAATGTTCACTTCCAAGACCACCAAATGGGCAAGCCACTACCACCACTGCGACCGTCACATTCAAATTATGTATTCCCTATCTCAAAGTATTGCTAGGGTGGCTCTATTGGTTAAAATGCTAGGGCATCTTTGACAGCCAAGGTGGTGTGTTTTTTGATGAGGATGTGTCCAGGCAGGAACAAGCAGTTTATTCTAAACTGTGTTCACCAGGTGATTCTGGGCGATCCAGAGCAAATCCGGATTTTTTTAAAAATCCGGACCTTTTCGTCAGAGTAGCTTGCTTGGGTCATTACTTCAGACATTCCAGCTTCTTTTTCATGTACCGCATCTAAAGATGGCTTAATAATGACATGCAGTTCAGAATTCAGAGAGACCTCGATATGTTCTGGAGAACATGCTTCTTGGTTTGTGGTTTAATCACTTGTTGACTGGTAAATGAAAGCCTTAAGTTCTACTAGTACTTATTAATTTTAAGGAAGAGTAATTTTAAAATTGTTACTCCTCGATGAGTACAGAGCTTGTTACAGTGAAGTGCAATTCTCGTTTGTGTGCCATAGTGATTGAAAATAATCATTCGATTCAATCGAATCGTTCGCGTGGTGTGGACTCCCGTTGCGTCAAGTATGGGGACATCAAATTGCGGTACATGTAGACCTATCTTCGAGCATCGAGAGCCATGTATTATGTATGTACCGGTATCCTAGTAGCGGTTTGCCAGTCACCAGAGCCGCAAAAGCTCAAAGTGTCGTTGTTTACACTCTTCGCAACCAACGTTGCTTCTACCGTCTACCTCTACCGGACCATGACTACCCCAAGTGCCACCAAGCGCGCTGCGGCTACTGGCGTGATCATTGAGCGAGAGGAACCATCTCAAACCAGCACTGGCGAGGAGCTGCTTTCGATTCTCGTAGAGAACGGAGCGGCAAAGCTGACGAGCGGCACGTCTGCCACCAAGCTTCCAAGCGTCGCATCTGCCAACGAATCGTCCAGCAGTACCACTGTCGAGAAGAATCCCGATACTAGCACCAGTCAAAGTGGACATGTAGGATGCTTGGCGCCTACCATGACCAGTGCCAGGACCCAATCACTTGCTGGCAAGCCAGATACAGAACCAGCGAATACTACGCGGAAATCTGTCGTAGACGAGCGGAACAGACAAACCTTGGATGCAGCTGTCGCAGCATCTTCCAGTGAACCGCCAATTGAAGTCTCGGAGTCTGAACCAGGAGCATTTGCTTCCGTCCCTGGCAACGAAGACGTACGCCAAGACACGGTAAGCTTTTCGCTCCTTAGAAGAGATGCTTCGACTGACAACTTCCCAAATCAGGATGAACTTGGCCTTTCCGAAGCGGTTCCAGTCAATGATCATCTTGGGCCCGAGAACTTACCAGGGGCCGTACCAATGGATCATGCAGCAAGGAAGAGACAGCACGTTAAGAGCGCGCAACAGCTCAGAACGCTGCTGGGGTTGTTGGGACTCTTCTTAACTTTGATTGTCGTCATTGTGACGGTAGTGATAGCATCAGCCAGCGACGCAGGATCTTCTGAGTCGCCTAGCCTCCGAGCGACTCAGGTGACACCAAAACCCCCAGCAACACCCTTGGAGGACAATGTTGACACCCTGTGGCCTACCCCTGCACCAACCTTTCTCATTCCAAAAGACTTGCTCCTGAACACAACCATGGAAGCCATCCTATATCCTCTGTCACCACAAAGCATGGCTTACCAGTGGTTGTTGGAGCATCCCCACGTTGAAAACATGACAGAATGGAGGAAGGTACAGTTGTTTGCATTGGCAACCTTCTTCTATAGTTTCCACGGGGACAAGTGGTTGGATGTTGCGAAGAGTGACTTTTTGGTTTATGACAAGTCAGAATGTGACTGGTTCTCAGACATTTATGCCAGCGTGTTGTACAATATGATGGAGCAGAAGTATGTCATGGTGGAAAGGAAAACCAATGAAACCACTTGCAACAGCTTGGGCAGGTTCACCAAGCTTAAGTTGATTGTTCCTGGAAATCCAAGTGACCTTCAAGGTGCAATGCCACCTGAGATTGCTCTTTTGCCAAACCTAGAGCAGATCTACTTGCACGCCATTGGATTCAATAAACCAATGTCAGCAGCAGTCATCCCTCAAATGAAGCATCTTTCAAACCTTCGCAAGCTGTATTACTCCAGAAATGGCATCACAGGCACGATTCCAAGCTCCACATTTGAGATTTTGCCTTCCCACACTCTTGAGGAGTTCTCTTTGATTGAACCAGACTTGAATGGTACAATTCCCAGTACAGTTCATGGGCTGTCAAATCTGAAGAAACTGAGCTTATCTGGGAATCTCACAGGTACCATCCCATCGGAGATAGGACTGCTCGCTTCCTTGGAGTATTTGTTCCTTGGACATAACCATGATCTACAGGGCACCATTCCAATCGAACTTCTGGAACTCACCAACCTTGAAACCCTCAGGCTGGACCAGACTGCATTGACCGAAACTCTCCCAGATGTAGGTCAATGGAATAACCTGACTGAATTGCAGGTTGAGGCACAGCTAGCAGGCACCATACCTGGATCTCTTGAAGATTTGGCTAAGCTGCAGATCTGCATCTTGAATAATAACGAGTTCACTGGGACTCTCCCCCCACTTCACCCGATGGCCCCACTTGAACGGCTTGAGGTGGAAAGCAACCAAATCACTGGCTCAATCCCTGAAGCATGGTTTGATGCTTCTAGCTTCCATTCCTCCTTGCTCTATTTGGATTTGAGTGACAACCTGCTCACAGGAGTGATACCAGATTCCATCTGGTCCCTCACCAAGCTTCGCACCCTTGATCTTGCCAACAATGCAGGCCTTTCTGGTGAGATGTTTGGGCACCAAAATGCTTCTTTTGTTGACCTGTGGTTCCTATCAATGAGCAACAATGCCTTTCACGGATCGATTCCAATTCCAAGGCTGAGCAGCAACATCCTATTGAGGAATTTGCTGCTAGACAGGAATTACTTCTCTGGAGCAGTTTCAAGTGAGATCGGATTGCTAACCAAGCTGACTGACTTGCGATTATCGAAAAATCTAGGCCTCTCTGGAAGCATTCCTTCGGAGATAGCCCAATGCTCAAGGTATGTTTGCCTTTGGTGGTGACTATTGCAGTCAAGATATATCTTTTCTGGCTAATTTGATTTTCTTTGTTGTAGCTTGAGGTATCTTCAAATGGACAACACTGGTATCTCTGGCCTCATTCCATCTGAGCTGGGTTTATTGTCCAGGTTAGAGTTGCTGTTACTCCATGGCACAAACCTATCGGGGAGTGTACCAACAGAGGTGTGCATGCTGAAGGACGAGGGCCGTCTTCATGAATTGCATGTCAACTGCACGACTGTCACATGCGACTGTGATTGTACATGTTCCTAGCTCACGCAGAACAAACCCTAGCTAGCTGGATCTAGAGCGATACTGTAGTGAGGGTGGCAGGCCGAACGGATCACCCGGATTCTGAGAGGCTGTGTTGGGCTTTATGGTGGGCTAGGAAAGTCGACGGTATCAAAATACTCAGTAGCTACTAGTAGTAGCTGGCTAGGTACGTTTTGCAACACGAAGAGTAGGAATCTTTATCCATGGCTGGTTGGCACATCCCGAGGATCCATTTTGACGATTGTGGAGACGAACAGAGCCTTCCGTGGAACCAGTGGATGCCGCGGTGGTGACCTAGTCTACCGTACCGGTACCCTTGACGACTTTCTCATGGAAGGATCCAGTGTTGATTCTGATCCTAAAATCAACCCTCCACCCTTCCCTTCGTTGCTTCAGTGTGGGCACTATGCAACCAGAAACGACGGAGAAGGAACGTCCAAGATATCAAAGCAAAACTATGCTCTGTGAGGTAGCAGGTACATGGCAGGTGGCAAGCCACTCCGATTGCAAAGAACCACATGTATCCAAAGCTAACTCAACTAGATCAAGTATGCTACGTGCATCATCCATCCCTCTGGCCAGCATTGGTTTGCGAGGGAGCGAAGGAGTGGTTGTTGGAGTTGTACGGACGGTAGCACCTGGTCTGGTGTAGCGGACATGCACAGCGGCAGGACATGCACAGCGGCAGTACCTATCTGTGCCACAAAAAAGTGGAAGATTAGAAGATTGCTCTGAGCATGTAGTATCCCGTTATTAATAAAAACAGACCACCAAAAGCAGGCCCGATGGGCGCCCATACGGGCGCGCGATGGGAGGGAGGGCGCTGGGCTCCGCCCAAGCCCGTCCGTCCTGCGTTGGTGGTTTGGTTTTGTTGGGAATAGGCATCTGTGGTGTGTATTAACAGTCTTTTGGCTTATTCTTTACACTGCAGAGTGATAAACTCAATAACCGAACCAACAGTTTGCTTTGTCCACACATGCGACAACACATTCATCGGATTGTTTGTTGTAGTCTAGCTAGCTCTGTTTCATCATGGTGGTCACCCGTGGAACTGCCAAAATCAAGCCCAGAGGGAAGTCTCTATGTTCTCAGCTTGAAGCCATCCAAAAAGACACAGAAGATGGCAACCTTGTACTCACCCAACGGCCGATTGAAGAAGAAGGTGAAGACGAAGAAGAAAGTGTGGACCGGAACAAGATCATTGTTGTTTGCTAGTAATACTGCAGCTTATTGGGGAGTAATTTGGTTTTAGATTAAGCTGAAAAGCAAAAGTGATCTTTCTGCTGGGTTGCAGGTTTATTCTATTCTTCAAGTTGAATGGATATAAGCTGCACGCAATACTTTAGACCTAAAACTCCCTCGGTTCCTTGCATCATGAATATGCATGCGAACCGGACTAGATGTTTAATACACGAGTCAATAGTAAAGAGGTGTCAGGTTATGTTTCCTCCAACACACTCCTGCACGGTGCCCTAAGTGGTACCGTGGAACGAATAAATAAATTAGGCAATCAAACAAGGGGTGGATGCCCCATGATGAAAGCCCTGTGCTCATGGTGGTATGAGCGGTGAAGAAGCTTGCCACATACTGACACTAAGTGGGTGTGGCTTCAATAGCCCGCTCGCACTCATCGACATCATACGATGACAACCCTTAGTCAGTAATGAGTGATAGCACGATCCGCGTGAAAAAATCTGCCACCATACGCCCAATCTCCAAGGTGGGCAGTATACACCACTCTGGATGTGCCCTTTGCCATATCCTGATCTGGTTTGAATGAAAAAGAAACGAATGTTGATGGCCCGAGTCCTCTTTCCTGAACTTCCTTTGCCATTCTCTGCAAAATGATCGTGCTTTGTGTCCTGCATGAGGATGTTGTCCTCACAACTATCCCCTGCTCTTCAAGGAACAACTTTGCCACAGCATGGGCGACATGACATCGTCAGCTCCAATCAATCCGCTTCCGGCTGCTTCTCGAATTCAATTTCTGTTTCGCAGACACAGACAGCACCGCACCACTTCCAAAGGACATGACTCTCCTGTATGGGAACGGTAATCAGGATGGACTGCAAATGATGCATCCACCCACCAAGTGATAATGCTGTATGTCATCAATGTGTAGGATCAACTTGTCTCTCCGTCTGATCCAAAAACTTGGTGGCCCTTGGACCAACTAACCACCTGTAACCCACATCAGATTCTGTTGGCGGTCACCAACAAGAACAACCACAACAACACCATGGCACACGCCCCACCAGAGCCAACCCCAGTGCCAACTCCCCAGCCGTCTCCTGGGCCAACCCCCATGCCTTCACTTCCTCCTTCTCCAAGACCTACAAAGGTGCCTACTTTGAGACCCACACCAGGGCCTTCTGAAAATCCCACACTCCAGCCTAGCTTCACTCCATCAGAAAGCCCATCAGACATGGCTTGTAGCCTCCTTTTTGCATCTGTTGAGGCCATCTACTATGTGGTTTTTCTGCAGGATGCAGCAGCTGCCTCTGATTTAGACTTGGAAGACTCCTTTACTTCCGCCGATGCTGCCATTGAAAAGGAGGCATGCGATCCTGTTGTTCTGGATGCAACAGTCCAAGGACGCATGACCCAGAGGCGACTGCAAGGTACTACTGGCAACACAGTGGCTATCATAGTTGAATCACTTCAAGTCAACAATGACTTCATGTTCCAGATCAATGCTGCAAAAACTAACTTTCTATCAGCATTCAATGCGCATCCAGCAATGCAAAGGAACTCACTGGAGGCTGTTGATATTGTGACATCATTGCCAACACCATCACCTACTTAGGTCCAACCAAAGCACTCTCTCCTTCCTACCATTGATCACTAACCAAACTTCCTAGAAGCAAGCGTGGCAGACTGCCAACATACACAAGCGGTACGCCCACAAACACCCATGAACAACCAAGCAATGCACCAACTCCACTGCCGACTGTCTCTCCGGGGGCTCCAAGTGCTAGTCCAACAAGCCAGCAACGCGGCCCAAGTGCTGCTCCAACCACAGCACCAACTCAGTTCCCAACTTTTCAGCCAACTGGAAACCCTACCGTCTCCCCTGGTGCTCCAAGTGGAAACCCAACAAGCCCAACGCCCCCCGCCTACACCCGATAGCAGTTACCTTACTGGAAACCACCAATTTTCCAAACTGTTTCCTTCCTGGTAGTCCAACAAAGGCTCCCACCATGTCACCAACAGCTCTTCCAACTAGAATTCCAACAAGTGTTACAGCAGAACCACAACAACAATCCAGCCACGTAGCTATGACTCGTGCCAACCCGTCACATCAACTCAATCGTTACCTCCTGTTCCAACACAAGCTACCCCACATGCTCACTACCAAAGCAGTTCATCTCAACATAGGAACTCCATCAAGATTTCCTTAGCAGAACACAACATCAGCCAAAAGGCTGCCACAAAGTTGCCCACGCTCACTGCCAACCATGGTTCCCCTGGTAGCAACAGAAGGCTCCCACATCCAGCTCCACCCCACCAGACTCCAATAGAATGCCCAACAAGTGACACCCTACGGACAACAACAATCCAGCCAACAAGGCTGCCTACCAGTGCCCCCACCTCACCACCAACTGTTCCTCCTGGTAGTCCAACAAAGGCTCCCACAAAGTCACCAACAGCAGCTCCAACTAGAATGCCAACAAGTGCCCCTACCAGGACACCAACAATCCAGCCAACAAAGCTTCCTACCAGTGCCCCCACCTCACCACCCACTGTTTTCCCTGGTAATCCAACAAAGGCTCCCACCAAGGCACCAACAGAGGTAACCAACCCAGGAACCGACCCGCTTGCCCCCACGGAACCCCAGCCTACAAAATTGCCAAACATACTCGCCATCCACAGTACCCAAAGGTTGCCCACCAAAAAACCCCTCTTCCAGGCTGCAACCAATTGCCTACAAACGCTCCAACTCGAACCCCACACTGCCCTCCAACCAAAGTGCCTACACAAGCACCAACCGAGCTCCACTAGAAGTCCCCACCAAAGGTCCTACACACCGGCACAAAAACCACAAAACTCCACCAAAGCTCCTACACAGGCACCAACCAAAGCTCCCACCAAAGCTCCTACACAGACACCAACCAAAGCTCCCACTAAAGCACCAACCACAGGCACCAACCAAAGCTCCAACTAAAGCACCAACACAGGCACAACCAAAGCTCCCACTAAAGCACCCACGAAATCACCCACTAAAGCACCAACCAAAGCTCCAACTAAAGCTCCTACCGGGCACCAACTAAAGTGCCCAGTAAAGCACCAACACAGGCACCAACCAAAGCTCCAACGAAAGTGCCTACCCGGGCACCAACCAAAGCTCCCACCAAAGAACCCCTAAAGCACCCACTAAAGCACGACACGCACCAACCAAAAGCTCCAACAGCGTGCCTCCGGGCACCAACAAACTCCCACTAAAGAACCACTAAAGCACCCACTAAAGCACCGTCACAGGCACCAACCAAGGCTCCAACCGGTGTGCCTACCCGGGCTCCAACCAAAGCTCCAACTAAAGTGCCCAGTATAAGCACCAACACAGGCACCAACCAAAGCTCCAACTAAAGCACCTACACAGGCACCAACAAAGTCCCACCAAAGCACCGCACAAAGCACCAACAAGAATGCCACTCCAATGCCAGTTCCTTCTGAATCTCCTACAACTGATACCAGTAAGCAGATTGATTTGTATGCTGTGAAACTGTCATGCTTTGCTTACATTTTTTTAATGCCTCCTCTTTGCAGTTGTCTCTGGTAGGGAAGAGCTGCTTGCTGCCTTGGCGTCAACACTGTATGGCCCAACCAGTCCCTATGGTCCCATTGAGACATGGTAAGTTACCAAATCATTTGACAAAGTTGAGCTTCCAGGCGGTCTCCTTGTGTTGTGGTCCATCTCATACTGTTGTCTGGTAACAGGGATATCTCCCGTGTGGATAACTTGTATCGGGTATTTTCAACACAAGAGGGGACTACTAGCTTCGATGCTGCCAACTTTGATGAGGATATATCTGGATGGGTAAGCTTTGAAGAACGATTCTGGCACGAGCATGGGTTTCTTACTTAACATTTCTTTGGAAATATTGGTACAGAGACATCAAGTGTTACAAGTTTTGTGGTACGATTCTTCCCTTGATTCAGGCATGCCAAGTTTGCCACTGTAGCTAACATGTGCACTGAGAATACAGGAGACTTTTAGTGGAGCTCAAACAATCAACCAAAACCTCGCTGGATGGGATGTCAGCAATGCTGATCCGGGGGGGTTTGTTGGCACGTAAGTATTGTACCATTGCCTTCAGTGAACAGTAACAGTTTTGCTGGAGTGCCCCTCACATTCAAAAATCGACTTTCGGCTGGTAGTTTTGCTGGGGCCAATTCTTTCAATGGTGATATCTCAACATGGGATATCAGTGGAGCTACTTCTTTGGAAAGAATGTAAGTGACACTTGGAGCATATTGTTCTCTTCCTTTCATTGGTTGGTTGAGTTCCTTACCCATTCACTTCGTTTTCCGTGCCAACAGGTTTCAGGTATGGGTTTCAGTCGAGCAGAGCCCTTTTTGCATGCCATCCTCTTACAAACTAAATGTCCCTTCACTTGCAGGGTGCAGCATTTTTCGACCGAGATCTTTCCAACTGGGATGTGAGTTGTTGGACATTTCTTTTGCCTTTTATCTCATTGGTGTCATTTCTGATTATTGCTTCTGTGTCTGTTGAGTAGGTATCACTCAGCACAAGCTTTTGTGAAATGTTCAAAGGTGCGACCCAATTCAACCAGCCTCTTTCTGGATGGAACTCCAAAGTATCAAATGCAGAAAGCATGTGTTAGTGAGTGAGACTATGTGCCTTAGTTTAGATGCCGATCTGTTGTCTTGGACACTGGTAAACTGACATCTCTTCTGTTGCAGTATGTTTGAAGCGGCCACCCAATTCAACCAAGACATTACTGGGTGGGATGTTCAAAAAGTAACAACTATGCAGGGGATGTTTAAAGCTGCCACAAAATTCAGCAAGGTAAAGGATAGAACGGCCTGTGTTGCATTGCTTGCTGGACTGCATAGCATGCTGTCCTCTGATGGTACCCTTGTCTTGTGCATTCCTCAGGATATATCTGGTTGGAGCATAAACAAAGTGCAAAATTTTTCGGTAAGATGCTTTCCTTTGCTTGCTTCAAGCATGCCAAATTTGCCACTGTAGCTCACATACATGTGCGATGAAACTACAGGAGATGTTTCATACAGCCCTTCAATTCAGTCAAAACTTGTGTCCTTGGAGCAGCAAAATGAAGTAAGTCTTCTGCAACTACAACTGCCCTGCAACTCCCCCACCCTGATGTGGGACAACTTCTCACACCATGCTGTCACCTGCCTATTGGTTACGTCTGCTACAAAAAGAACGGATACCCAAGATACCACGAACATGTTCCTCACAGCTATCATGTGTCAATCTCAAACAGCCCCGGACTATACTGTATCCCCCATCACTCCCATCTGCTTCGTTGGCTGTACTTGAAGTTCCCGAACACAAGAAGGCACCGCCCCTCTGCCACATTGGCTGTACTTGAGTTCCGAACAAACGCAAGGCGTCGACCAGCTGGTTGTGTCATACACATGCCACTGTAGTGTCACAACGGATCCTTTGTTTTCCCTTGCCGCACCTGTGTGAAACCATGACACCGAAGGTGACGCAGCCGGAGCAAAAATTGATTCAATCGAAGCCATGGATGGGTTTGTGATGAGGCTGCGATTGATCATTCAATAGATTAGAATACGTCTTGCAAGCTAGCAAGCTAGCTAGACTACATTCGAGTCAACTCTTTTTGTGCAACTCCTGACTGGCTAGCTAGACTAGCTACAAGCTAGACTTGGTCACGGCTGCGGTACTTCTAGCTAGATACCGTACCGTAAAGCTAGCTATCTCGAACTTGGGGCTTGAACCCTCGATCTCCGAACACCGAGTTGCGTCCTTGGGTTGTGGCTCGGGTGGCGTGGCCTGTGAAACTAGACTACATGTAATTGGC
>CAICTM010001297.1:20649-32164 GCA_903772945.1 Seminavis robusta | reverse complement strand
CACCCAGAGAGAGATAGGCAATCTTCATTGTGAGGAATAGGTGAGTGGAGCTGAAAGCTATTGTGTTTGTTAACAAAATGCACTACGCTAAAAAGCTAGTGTAAAGATCTTTCAGTGTTTGAGTTTGAGAAGAATGAAGTTATGAGAGGTTTAGAAAGCTATGAAAAACTATCAACGAGAGAGATCCACAATCAAAGGATCGTAGTCTGAACTCCCGCGGAGACTGTAAAGTGTGATAAGTAGGTTGCGGTAGAATCCTACTCACTCCACGATCCAAAAACGGAAGCGTGGAAGATTCGATAGCATTTATCTAGACGGGAATCTCTCCACGCCAATAAATACTCTAGCGCGATGTTTCACCATCAGACCTAGTATGACCTAGCGTCATGAGAACTGTCTCAATGACTATTCACGAAAGACTCAGTCATAAGCTCATGAGTCGAACTCAAACCCTATCTAGGATCGAGTCGCGAATAAGGCTAAGAGCCGTGTATTGCACAAGGAGAAAAGGCAAAAAGAGTTGGCTGATAAGGAAACGGCTTTGTGAGCCGCCGCAAAGAAACAACAAGAAGCTGAACAGCTTGCACAAGCCAGGAAGAAAGAACAAGAACAGCTCGAAAAAGAAGCTGAGGAAGGCCCAACGACAGAGCCAGTGACAAAGAAAGCAAAGCGATCGGATACATCTCTGCTTGATGCAGAGACACCACGTCAGAAGGCCGCGAGGCTGGGCATTCACTCAGAGCCGCCTAGGAAGAATGGATCCACCATGGACAAACCGGGAACCGATTGGATTGAAGAGGCAAAGAAGAAGCTGGCTTCCTTTCGGACTATCTGCATGCTGCTGAAGGATCGACATCTGCTCCCACAGCCAATGTTGTTCACCATGGTCATGGAATTCATTGGATCGGACTCCTTGCGGCCGGCCCTTGACTTTAATGGTCGTGTTTTCATATACATGGTTGGGCTAGTGATAAGCCAGAAAAGGTATGTGCCTTCCATCAAATCTTGTGGTTGTATCGGGTACAAAATCTCACCCTTATGTGTTGCAGTCTGTTTGGTGACATTATTCAAATCTTGGTGTCCTTTCATTCCAGTGGCTTGGTCACGCCTGACAACTTTGCCACTGCCATAAAACAGAATTCAGAAAGTCATCAAGGATTACGATGACAAAAACTTGGTCGCGGCCACGATCAAGTCGATTTCAGCAAAGTTGTTGGAACCAGAACTTAAACACGAAGGAAAAATCCCAACAAACAAGAAAGATCTCATGACAATATGCAGCAAAAATGTGGCATCATTGCTGATGTCCCATGTCTTCGGCTCCACTGAGTTGGTTGTGGGCCTCCATGCTCGGAAGATCTTAGTTGCTCTTGATATGTACGACTGGGAGGAATCCGGAATGACCCAAAAGGCTGATGTGAAGATGGCGAACATTCCTGCATCTATGGTCAAAAAGAGTCTCAAGACTTGGCTGCCCAAAGGTGAATCACATGATTTTTTTGACATGATGGATACACTGGGTAGTCTCTTTCCTACAAAGGCAGGAGTGTGGGGCAAGATTACTAAACCCATCAATGCACACTTCTCCCCCAAAGAGAAAGAAATGGCCATTGGGATGGTGACGACTATTAGTCAATCCTACAAAGCAACCAAGGTCGGAGGAAGAGAAACTCGGAGATGTGCCGCATGAGACTCATGCACCCCACTGGTACACTTTCTACAGAGAAGTCGTGTAGGAAAAAGTGTGCAACCAGCTACTGTATACAAGCGGCTGTACTCTTAACGATTACACAAATAATATTGGCTTATTCACGACGACGCAAACCTTTTTTTGTTGACTGCCGCGTTTCTGGCTCCTTCCCTCTTCTGTTCGTTCCCTTTGGCCCTCGCCAATGTTCTACTCTGGATGGTGGGTTTGAACAGAGCCACACGGTCTTCTTCCGCCCTGAGATGCCCTCCCTTGACTGCTGCCTTTGTCCTTATGGACGTACCACCAGCGTCTTTGGTCGACTCTTCAGCCGCAAACCATTCCTCACTCTTCTGCTCAGCGTTCTTGCGCGGTTCCTCGGGTTCAAGCTGCAGTTGGGTTTATCGCTCATCTGCTCTCTGTGACTCGATCACGATGTAGTTGACCACAATCTCCTCTGGTGACATCTTCTGCGTATTATGTTTCTGGTTGGCCATGTGGTGAGCATAGCTCCACATCTCAGTGCAGAGCTCCTTCATGCTCATTTCACCACGGCAAACTTCCACTCTCAGAAGCTCACCAACCTGAGCCCAACCAATTTCCGTGAATCCCCATTCATTGACTTGGCCCTTGTCCCTCAGCGGTTGAGCCAGTGCCCACGCTTTCCCTCCTCATCGTCCGTCCCACCAGCTGCATTCATAGTGTCTATCATTTGCTGTTCTATATCCAGTGCTGCAGAAGCACAAGTTTAGACAAACAAAAACTAGTTTAGATACTGACAAAACGACACCCCACTAACCAGATGATGACGGACCAGATGATGACGGCTTCATCTTTGCCAGTGCGGCTTCCTTTCCCATAGCTGCATTTTACTCTTCTGTGCCTGTTGGGGTCGCCCGACCTTGCGCGAAGCTTGCGCCTGGGGAAGCTCAACACCCACCCTAAAGCCCAAGAATTCTTCCAACTCGCTTGCTTCTTCGGCCATGCCATCCGCCTCCCACTTGCAAGGCAACAAAATATAATCAAAAGAAAGCACCTCATCCGTCCCAGCCTCTCTAGACACCAGAGACGCTTTCAGTTCCCCGACATAAGACACCCTTGAAAAGTCCAAGACATAGGTCGTCCACTTGCGAGCCTCAGCCACAGCAGATTCCATGGGATCCACAGAGCCACCCGTAGTAGAAGGAGTGAGGAATGCGACACTGTGATTGATAGATTTCATGATGCTTTCTGGGAGTTGATCGTCAAGGGCTTTGTAAACAGCATCCTGGTGGATCGCGCTTAATGGCATCATGAAGAATGGCAATGAAGGAACCCTGAAATGGATCTGTTTGCGCCCCACCATCTTGGCACTGATCCATTGCACTGTTCCATCCCGCTCATCACAGCGTTGATCCACAGAACACATTATTAAGAACCCCTTTGTCTCCTGCCCTTCTTCCACTGACTCCATGTCTGGCACAGGATAGACCCAAAAGGGTCCATTCCCTTCTGGCTTCTCATTGTCCACTATAATAATGACTGCAGCAAGAGAGACACACAGTTAGTTTCACGGTCAGGGGAGTAAAGACGGACATACGACACACCACTTACTGGCGCCTTTCGGATACTGATCACTCATAATGTAATCGAGAGTCTTTGATGATGACAGAGTAGATTTGGTAGATAGTGGCGATGGGGGATCCTCACTGCCATGCACCACAGCTGGAATGTCAACAGTCTTGATAGGGACTGAGGTCTTCGAACCAACGTTCTTTGTCTATTTTGCAGCGGCAGGCTTGTCAGCCGCTCCTCTTGCAGCAACAGGCTTCACCTTCTCAGTGATGCCCAAATCACGCAGTTGTTGGTTCCAGCTTTCCTTGGATTCGTGAAACTTCTTTCTCCACTTGATAACCTTCTTTCCAATCGCTACTCGAGTAATGTCTCTTCGATTGCCATACAACTCAGGTCGCTTGTCTAGAATGTTGCGGAGTGCTTGTGGAGAGGCTAGATGGAACACGTCGATCCCTTCTTCGTGCTGGATATCAGTGAGCACAGCTTTTAGGACGTTTTTCGGCAGTCTCTTGCGGGCTCCAGATCCAGTTGTGGACACCGAATGGTTGCTGTCAGACTGTTCGCCAAGCTCGTCTTCCTCCTCTCCGAAGTTGAATTCGTCACTGCTGTAGCCCTTGTTATCGTAGTCATCTTCGTCATCAGAAAAGAGAGATTTCTTCCTCGGTGCAGGAGAACCAACCTTGTTCTTGACTTTCCTGCTAGAGCCAGTCACAGACACAACAGCAGGAGACGGCTTTCTGCTACTTCCTCCAGTGCTCTTGCCCCTACCTCGTCTTGCCTCCGGAGTACCAGAATATTCGCTTTTGCTGCTGCGAGTTTTGACCATTGCCAGCGATCTGTAGTAGCCAGCTCCGAGAATAAGCAAGCGACGTGGATTGGTGGATGGCTGCTGGTTAGACTACTTGCTACCGGTACTGGTAGCTATGCTGTAGCTACCGGTACTGTAGCCACACGCATGTGGTAGCCACACGCATGTGGTAGCCACACGCATGCGGCTTTTGGATCTTTGTCGGATCTTTGTCCGATCTTTGGATGACGCACCTCTCTGCCAAGAATGAGGTTCACGAACCCGTTCAGTAATGTTTCCACGTGGAGGGTGTGTAGAAAAATGGGTCATGGGTCAAAGCTTCGATGAACTTGGAATGCTTGATAGGGTGGGGAATACTGGTACTGGTACCGATTACCGTTAACCCTTGAGAGCGAGAAACTGGATCTGTTGGACGCGAGAAACAGAAAACCTCGAGAACCCATGCTACTACTAGTATTGTATATGTACATTTCAACATTTGGGCCAGTGCTGAACCAGACCATGGCAGCCCTTGACAATGACATGATCATGGACGATTCCTCCGATGATGGACTACCGCCAGGTGTGGTATTTTTCACTCCTGATGAGATCCTGATGAAAGGGCTAAAAGTCTTAGGTTGGACCCATAAGTGTCTGGGGCAGAGGATTCGCCAAACTAATGTTGAGCAGTACAAGGGGATGTATGGTGTCGATCCTTCTGTCACTGCCCAGGTGTGGGAAGATCTTCAAACAACAACAGTGGAAGAAGCCCGATTTGATCCAGATCGTATTGACATTGAAAAAGTTCACGGGGCACTGCATTTCCTATATCGCTACCCAACTGAGACTGAGCCATTGGTAGATTCGTCGAATCTCCTGCAAAGTTCAAACGCGTTTGCCAGTAGTGTTGGCCTACCTTCTGCCAACCAGGTCCGTCCTTTGTATACTGACCCAACACAAACATCAAAATCCCTTCTGTCTTTTGCACGCGTTTGCGGACGCCTAGGATCGTTTGGGAATGTAGTTCGTAGCGAATGTATACCAGTCGCCGTTGTTGCATCATCCACTCCCAACAAGCATATGTCAACATT
This sequence comes from Seminavis robusta, assembly GCA_903772945.1. NCBI lineage: Eukaryota > Bacillariophyta > Bacillariophyceae > Naviculales > Naviculaceae > Seminavis > Seminavis robusta. Next base: position 27,045 of record CAICTM010001297.1, on the reverse strand, counting down.
TCACTCCATGGCTTTGCCTTTGCGGGTGGCACTGAGAATACGCTCAGCTGTGATCCTTGGAATTCCGTTTTTCCGTAGGACAGTTCCCTCACTCGGAAGTCCTTTGCGCCGAGGATCATGTCCTGTGGCAGCTGTTCCTTTGTGATGTGTTTTTTCGCTGCATCTACCCACACGCTTGCCTGACTGTTCATATACACCCTGATCGTGATCAATCGTTTCCATCGAATGATCGCTTGCCATGGATCGTCCAGTGGTGCTTGCTTCAGCAACGGAATGTCTCCTACCAGTAGTTTCCATTCTCGATTGAACTGCGCTTGAGCAACCATTTCCGCCACGTACTCCACTTCTTCTTTTGGAATACTGCAGGCTGTTTGTCCGAAGTTTTGCGCTTCTCCAATTGCCTCGTTGACGTTTTGAACGCGCTTTGCTTTGCATGTTAGCATTGCGCCCACTATGATTGTTGTGTCTGGAGTCCAATCTCGGAAGATCATCAATTGGCATGTTCAAGCCAACACTATCATATGGAAACGTGCAAGGTCGAGATTTCCACCTATGTCGGCTGCCGTCAGCTTCAGGACTTGTAGAAACTGTTCGACACTTGTGAATGTTTCCTTGAAGTCCGGGGCTGCATACGCTTCCCACGTGTTCTGGCTAATCCCACGTGCTGCCGCATCTGACACATCTATCCACTCTTTGTCCATTACCAAAGAGTCGTCCTGCTCCCAACCTTCCACTGATCTCATCATCACATCATGTAGATCGTTCAATGGTAGAGGAGTTCTGTTCAGCTTTGCCATGTGCAAGCTCCAACGTCGGTTCAGCTGCTCCTCTAGCACATTTTGGGCTACCTTGAATTTTGTCGTCATTGTCTTCTTCTTCGTTGTCGCTATCACTCAAGCAACTGTAGTAATTGTTGTCTTCGTAGATTGTGGGTTGTTTGCTCCTCGAGTGATTCTCCTGCATGGAAACATCTTTGTTGTGGTCATTTTCTTTTATGCGTGGAGACTGGCATAGAAACAGCGTGGAAGCTCAATGCATTGTGGAGACTCCAGTCTCTAATACTGTGCTGCATAGAACAGTCCACGGCCATGCTCAATGCATCGTGGAGAATTGGAACGCACTTCACCATCGTGGAATTCTATGCTTGTTTAAGGCACAGGTACTGCCAGTTAACTTCTATACTCGATTGCCTGTGACAAAAATATGCACCCACTTTGCACAACTGGATGGATAGCAGGAGGGAAACAGAACGGCAAATATTTTATGTTTTATGTTCTATGTTCGCGCAAGTAATATTTTATATTCGTGCAGCTTGCTTGCGTGGGGGTTGGGGGGTCCTGATCTAGTTAGCTGTACCTCTCCTTGCTTTGAGCTCATTGTACTTCCTTTCTTCCCTGAACTGGTCATAATTCCAACTTTCCATCACCCGCAATCTTGTGATCATATCGTTGCTAATTTTACCAGCCCTGCAGCATTTTACAAGAATGCCATAAGTACAATTCTAGATCTGCGCAATCTAGAATCCCGTTTTCAGGACGCACACTGACTCGTTAATTTGTACTGTTTATCCTATAGTAAAACTGGCTGTTTCGTATCCACCCAAGAGAAAAACAGCCACCATGGCGTCTCTCGGTCCATTCCGTCATCGTTCGCGAGGTAGTAAGGAGAAAGAAGACATGGCATCACGACGCTCGAAGCATGCTGGAACAGGACCGCCGTTGGAAGCAACACCAGCGGATCCGAAACCATCATTATCCGTGCCGGCTAGCCGTGATTTTCAATCGAAATTATCTAACAATGACCATGATCAGACTACATTGGATGGCTTTATTTTCGTTCCCAAAGGCCGCAATATCACCTCCAAGAACAAGATTAACACAATGCAGACTGCCATGGCTCCTTCACGGGATAATACAAATCGCTTCTCCGCATTGGTGGACTCTGATCACTGGCTGCAGCAATTCCTCTTGAAGGATGAGTCTCTACATGATGATGACAATTCAATCTTGACCACGGGCACAACGGGCACAGCGTCGCTGGCCGATGACTCCATTGCGATTACACCACCTAGATCCAACCACAACAGCGCAAGGAAGTCATCAGTAAAGATTCGATCAACAAGAAATCGTAGACCCAAGTCGTCTCCTATCACGGTGCAGCCATTACCACTACCACCAGTCCTAGCCAATCATGGTACCACGCCCGTTGTGTGGGACGGCTCGTCCCACAAAGATGCTCCGAGGCGCAACAAGACACAGGGAAAATCCAGACACAACGACCGATCAACGATGAGCCCACTCAACGCAATCGATCCACCAATCATCAAACCACAGCAACCATTTATTGACAGTCGCGATGAAGCTGCATGGCCCCGGCTGTCTTCTACCAAATCGGAAACAATGCACTCCTCGACAAAGCAACGTCAGTCGCGATTCCTTGAGGCGGCGACAAGAAATGTCACTAAACAGAGCACCGCAAAAGGCTGCACTAGTCATCGAATGAACCTACAGTTGTGCCATCCTTCTTCTACTCTCATGGTGGCTACCTCCTACAAGAGGAAATCCAAATTTCGACTAAAGCAGTCAATCCATCAATTCATCAATGATCGAAAACAACAAACGTCCACTGTCCACGGCGCCACTAGTACAACGGAGGATCAGCAACAACTGGCAACAACGGTGGGCCATATATCGCCTCCCGCGATGAACAACGCCACGGAGACCGCACTCGGCACGACGGCAGAGGAATATCCTACCGATTCGACAGCACCAAATAGCTAGCCGTCATCTATTCCGTTCCATGGAACTGCTGAGGACCCTGTCGACTTGATCACTCCCATTAAGACAATCAAGAACATGCAAGAACTGATCCCAACGACAATGCCTTTGTGGTGTCTCCAGTGTACTAATGAGCCGGCTCTTCCTGTGGAAATCATTGACTCCAAGCATACTAGGCCCCAGCAGACAGATTGCTCGCATCAAACACACTACTGTGAATCCTGTCGACAGTTCATACCGCTCTAGGGACCTAAGGCTCTGGATACCCGCTCAGCTTCACCGCTGACAATGCTCTTATCTCCGACTGGAACTGAAGTGAATGCTGCCATTACTTATCCAACAGAAGATGAAATCAAAACAGGAATTCAGCATCTTCAAGACACAGCACGTAAACAGGAAATGACCGACTCACTTCCTGTCAAGCAAATGGCTCCTCTCTTTGACACTGTTGCTACCAATGACATTCAGCTTCAATCCCACAACTTGCAGGCAATCGCAATCAATTCCAGTGTTGAACATACCGACAGCCTACCCACCACTCAACAGGAAGAAACCACACAACCACCAGATCACACAGCTACCATCAAGCCATGTACCAGTTCTCAACGCTGCTTCTGTCACCAGGTTTCGATCTCTAGACCTCAAGACCCATTGTGTTTCCTCTGCAAGTGGAAGGCCAATCTGCGACAATACCATTGTGGATTGATTAATCTAACGATCTAAGAGATGTAAAGTTTGTATTTCCAAATAAGTGAGCAGAGATTGAATACAGTGGCAGCCAGCTTTGTGGCTGCCCATTCCATTGTTCAGAGGAGTGAGGTTCAAGCAGAGCTCTCACTCCCAGCAGCTTTTGCATTACCTGACTGGATCTCAATCGGATTAACGCCAGACGTTCATCACTGCTCACTTATTTGGAAATACAAACTTTACATCTCTTAGATCGTTAGATTAATCAATCCACAATGGTATTGTCGCAGATTGGCCTTCCACTTGCAGAGGAAACCAATGGGTCTTGAGGTCTAGAGATCGAAACCTGGTGACAGAAGCAGCGTTGAGAACTGGTACATGGCTTGATGGTAGCTGTGTGATCTGGTGGTTGTGTTGTTTCTTCCTGTTGAGTGGTGGGTAGGCTGTCGGTATGTTCAACACTGGAATTGATTGCGATTGCCTGCAAGTTGTGGGATTGAAGCTGAATGTCATTGGTAGCAACAGTGTCAAAGAGAGGAGCCATTTGCTTGACAGGAAGTGAGTCGGTCATTTCCTGTTTACGTGCTGTGTCTTGAAGATGCTGAATTCCTGTTTTGATTTCATCTTCTGTTGGATAAGTAATGGCAGCATTCACTTCAGTTCCAGTCGGAGATAAGAGCATTGTCAGCGGTGAAGCTGAGCGGGTATCCAGAGCCTTAGGTCCCTAGAGCGGTATGAACTGTCGACAGGATTCACAGTAGTGTGTTTGATGCGAGCAATCTGTCTGCTGGGGCCTAGTATGCTTGGAGTCAATGATTTCCACAGGAAGAGCCGGCTCATTAGTACACTGGAGACACCACAAAGGCATTGTCGTTGGGATCAGTTCTTGCATGTTCTTGATTGTCTTAATGGAGTGATCAAGTCGACAGGGTCCTCAGCAGTTCCATGGAACGGAATAGATGACGGCTAGCTATTTGGTGCTGTCGAATCGGTAGGATATTCCTCTGCCGTCGTGCCGAGTGCGGTCTCCGTGGCGTTGTTCATCGCGGGAGGCGATATATGGCCCACCGTTGTTGCCAGTTGTTGCTGATCCTCCGTTGTACTAGTGGCGCCGTGGACAGTGGACGTTTGTTGTTTTCGATCATTGATGAATTGATGGATTGACTGCTTTAGTCGAAATTTGGATTTCCTCTTGTAGGAGGTAGCCACCATGAGAGTAGAAGAAGGATGGCACAACTGTAGGTTCATTCGATGACTAGTGCAGCCTTTTGCGGTGCTCTGTTTAGTGACATTTCTTGTCGCCGCCTCAAGGAATCGCGACTGACGTTGCTTTGTCGAGGAGTGCATTGTTTCCGATTTGGTAGAAGACAGCCGGGGCCATGCAGCTTCATCGCGACTGTCAATAAATGGTTGCTGTGGTTTGATGATTGGTGGATCGATTGCGTTGAGTGGGCTCATCGTTGATCGGTCGTTGTGTCTGGATTTTCCCTGTGTCTTGTTGCGCCTCGGAGCATCTTTGTGGGACGAGCCGTCCCACACAACGGGCGTGGTACCATGATTGGCTAGGACTGGTGGTAGTGGTAATGGCTGCACCGTGATAGGAGACGACTTGGGTCTACGATTTCTTGTTGATCGAATCTTTACTGATGACTTCCTTGCGCTGTTGTGGTTGGATCTAGGTGGTGTAATCGCAATGGAGTCATCGGCCAGCGACGCTGTGCCCGTTGTGCCCGTGGTCAAGATTGAATTGTCATCATCATGTAGAGACTCATCCTTCAAGAGGAATTGCTGCAGCCAGTGATCAGAGTCCACCAATGCGGAGAAGCGATTTGTATTATCCCGTGAAGGAGCCATGGCAGTCTGCATTGTGTTAATCTTGTTCTTGGAGGTGATATTGCGGCCTTTGGGAACGAAAATAAAGCCATCCAATGTAGTCTGATCATGGTCATTGTTAGATAATTTCGATTGAAAATCACGGCTAGCCGGCACGGATAATGATGGTTTCGGATCCGCTGGTGTTGCTTCCAACGGCGGTCCTGTTCCAGCATGCTTCGAGCGTCGTGATGCCATGTCTTCTTTCTCCTTACTACCTCGCGAACGATGACGGAATGGACCGAGAGACGCCATGGTGGCTGTTTTTCTCTTGGGTGGATACGAAACAGCCAGTTTTACTATAGGATAAACAGTACAAATTAACGAGTCAGTGTGCGTCCTGAAAACGGGATTCTAGATTGCGCAGATCTAGAATTGTACTTATGGCATTCTTGTAAAATGCTGCAGGGCTGGTAAAATTAGCAACGATATGATCACAAGATTGCGGGTGATGGAAAGTTGGAATTATGACCAGTTCAGGGAAGAAAGGAAGTACAATGAGCTCAAAGCAAGGAGAGGTACAGCTAACTAGATCAGGACCCCCCAACCCCCACGCAAGCAAGCTGCACGAATATAAAATATTACTTGCGCGAACATAGAACATAAAACATAAAATATTTGCCGTTCTGTTTCCCTCCTGCTATCCATCCAGTTGTGCAAAGTGGGTGCATATTTTTGTCACAGGCAATCGAGTATAGAAGTTAACTGGCAGTACCTGTGCCTTAAACAAGCATAGAATTCCACGATGGTGAAGTGCGTTCCAATTCTCCACGATGCATTGAGCATGGCCGTGGACTGTTCTATGCAGCACAGTATTAGAGACTGGAGTCTCCACAATGCATTGAGCTTCCACGCTGTTTCTATGCCAGTCTCCACGCATAAAAGAAAATGACCACAACAAAGATGTTTCCATGCAGGAGAATCACTCGAGGAGCAAACAACCCACAATCTACGAAGACAACAATTACTACAGTTGCTTGAGTGATAGCGACAACGAAGAAGAAGATGACGACAAAATTCAAGGTAGCCCAAAATGTGCAGAGAGCGCTAACCGGACGGT
>CAICTM010001297.1:0-20624 GCA_903772945.1 Seminavis robusta | reverse complement strand
TTATTGAATATTTCTAGAAAACAGTTAGCAAGAAAATGTGACCAGAATAGGCACGGTGCTCCTCGTTCCACGAGACTTCTGCTGCCGATCGGCTACATGAGCTACCAATTTGGAACCGGGATACCCAATCGGTAACGGTTGGCGCCATTCCTCATTTTTTGTAATTTGCGAGAGAACAAGACAAGCCAGCCAACTTTCAAAAATGTGTCGCACGGATCAAAGGCTCTAACTAGAAAAATCGATTTTTAAATCTTATATATCTATCTCTGAATACTATATAACGCCACTCCGTGATTTCTGACATTTAAACGTTAACAATCGTGGAAATTACTTCCCAATAGGGAGGTGCGAGGTCACAAATTGAACCAAAAAACCATCTCAGATGGCGCGCAAAAGGCTTCGAGCAAGAGATTTGGTGACAAAATGCCAACTCGAGAGGAGTCCATGGCACAAAACATCACAGCATCCTATTGGAATGCCTACATAGTGGAAGAAACCACATACATGCCTAAACCGCTACCTAAGGAGTGTAGAGAAGCTTTCACAGCAGAATGAGTAGGAGGAGGGTACGTACAGACACACATGTACTAGCACGCGATTCCCATTGACTGAATGCGTTAGATTGCAACCACCGTTCGTGTGTGACTACTTTTGATATCAACTCATACACAAGCATGCGCAGTCTCGTAGGAATCGTACTAAGTAAGAGCTACTGTGTCGGGTTAAGTATGGCCCAACCGTGGAGCCCCCGAAATAGATGAGGATCGATCGGTCGCAACGGAAGGAGTTGACTGCAGTTTGCAGTCGGTGCTCTTCAGTTTTCTTCATAAAATCGATCTCCTGCCAGTGAAAAGGGTAACCTCTGCATCTCCTCTGCTGCTCTTCCACTGTTGTTAACCCTTTCTTCCATCATTCGGCCCTGTGTGGCTACTCAATGGGATTTTTGGCGCCGTTCATCAGCCTGTGAAGCGGAACAGCATCTGAAGAAGAGCAACACGAAGACGAGTATCTTGAGGACGAAAAGGGAGTTACTTTGAAGACGACCAGGGAGGCACGGCCAGCAAGAGCACCTGGTGGAACCGTGGAGAAGAAGATTCTACAGTGCAGACGAGAGCGACAAGCAGAACTATCAAGATCACCACCGGACAGCCAGCCAAAGAAAAAGAAGTCGAAGTCCTCACTGTCTCTGTGAGTACTGCTTCGCCATCCTCAAGCTCCCAATAAGCAAGGTCGCACTCATCCAATCCGGCAGCAGCAGTCCCCACAACAACGGGCACGCTACCAAACGCCAGGCCACACTTCCAAACCCCGTACGAACGATCCGGATCCGGCGGCAAAAGTCCAAAAAATAATCCAACAGGCCACCACCACTGGAGTCTCCACGAGCACTGGCAAACCATTATCCAAGCAGGTTCATTCTGGGAAGGAAAAGCGTCGCAAATCCCATCTTGATAGTCAACAATGAGTGGAAAAGGAGGATCAAAGAAGAAAGGGGTCACTCCCCGTCGAGCAACCGTCAGAGGAAGTCTCGTATGATTGGTAGAGACAAAGATGACAATGACAAGCATGTGGAGTCTCTGAAAGATAGTGAAAAGGTCACTTACTACATTAGCTTACGAGGAGGAGAAAAAGAAGAATGAGGAAGCCGACAAGGAGGAGCCTGATGAGGAATGGGAACCTGACACTTCGATCTGGAAGAGGCCCTTGGCAACAACACAAGGGGAGTAATGATTATATAGCAGCTTCCGGCTGTTTCAAGAAGATACCTGGATTGACAAGAAGTTTAGCAGCGAGAAATCGGAGGAAGCCATTGCTATCTTGTACTGGATCGACTGGGCAAGAAGGCCTTCTTGTTGACGGCGACCGTAAGAAGGACAAGGGTAAGTTCTCGCTACTCGATCGGAACCTTTTGGTTGTCTAATTGCCCAGTGCACCTGACCAATCTGGAACCGTTGTTCTTCTCTTCTTTACAGTGATCAAGGAAAGGCGCGCCGCATGGGTTGCCATTGGAAAGATGCTATCACGGCAATCATGAACGAGCAAGCAACTTCGCGTGAACCAGATGTACATCAGACCGAGGACTTTTGTGCTGCACATGGACTCGACAAGATGCCAACCCGGAACAGCTCAAAGCTGTGGTGATGCGGGAGGTTCCTCTGAAGACCTTGCCCAAGATGCCAGTGCACAAGAAAGGCAGCGCGTGAGGAAATCAAGCTGCATTCTTCCCTTTACACGGAGAAGCTTTTGCCAGTGTTGCTGGTGCATCCAGCGGTTTAGGGAGTCAATCCCCACAACCAGTTGATTAGTGTGGCCAAGTGGAAGGGAAAGCTGTGTGTTTCCTCCCGGATCTGAGGCATGACCCTCCTCATCTACGAGAACTCCTACACCGATGGAACCTCTGCTTCCGCCTGGGAACAATGATGTGGCAGAAAGAGAATGGACTGCCCCCAAGAGCAGCAAGGACTCGGAGACAAAAAAGTTTGCTACCAAGACTCAAACTCCAAGGTGGCAATGCCAAGTATGGAGTTTGGTCCAATGCAGGCCGAAGGCGCTACAATGCCTCAAGCTTGAGGTTCAGGATGCCCGTGCAAGCCCAATGCCCAAGATGCAGAACAACAAAGCTGAAATGATGTTGCAAACTTGTGGAAAGGAAGACCACGAGCCCGATCCGGATGCGTGAACAAGAAGAAGAAGAAGGCAAGCGTTCCTACGATGATCTGGTGGACTTGACTAGGGTCCTTCCAGTTGTCAATTGGCAGCCAAGCCCCATTGAATGGGAAGCCTTTGGCCGCCTTTTGATTCCCCTGGTGCTTTTTGGCAGGGCTTTTGTGAGAAATTTGTTGCCCAGTTCTCTCTGTTCGGAAGCCTTCCGGTGCTTTTCGGTACCCATTGCCTCCCTTTCCTTTTGCTGATCTTGTTAATTTGGTCGGTGGGGTTGCCCATCTGGTAGCCTTTTTCACCCTTTTCACCCCTTTCACCATGAGATCTTTTACGGTGATCCCTTTTTTGGTGACTCATACTGCTCTATTTGGATTAGCGTTACATCTAGCATTTTGATATTCCCACTCTTATCCTAGTCTTATCTCGTTTTAGCTGGTTTTAGTTGAAACTTGGCCACCTGCAGGTCCATTTTGGTAGGTAACGCCTCTGCGATTAATAGCCCCTCTGTGCAGGATTTATTGTTGTTGGGAATGCTTTCTTCATGTTCTGCCATCCAAAAACGATGGCGATGTGACTTCTTTTAGTAGACAATGACTTAACGGTTGGATACCACAATGGGCACAAAGGGTAACATACCACGTACTGAATTTGTTTCCCCTGCCATTAGTAGATTGTAAAGTACTCACTTCCCAACCTGGACACCGGTTGCCTAATTGGAACCTTGGACTTGGTTCGAAGGAGAGGTTGGGATGTGCTTCCCAAACGAGACCGAGGTCTCGTTTTCAGAATTACTACAATTGCGCTTCTTAGATGATGCAAAGCCCTCGACCAACATGTGTTTAACTTCGGTACACTGGATCTGGAACGGCAGACCAGATGATACGCACATGGGAGAAATCGTCTCCACGTTGGAAAACGATGGGTGACGACATGAGAATGAGCTACGCAACCTGAGACAGACAGTGTTGGTAGCACCGGTGTACTCAACGGAGACCCAGAACAGGCTTGAAAGCGAAGTACGACGTGAAGTGAAAACCGTCGTCTCCTATCGGCAACCCAAGCAAGCCTACCTATAGAATCAGAGATAACCGAGTCACCAATGACCCGACTCTCGTAGCTACGCACACTAACGATAAAAAAGCACAACTCGTTAATGAAAAAGCCGACCTTACGGCAGCAATAGCCGACCCACCGGAAGAGAACTCCGGGGACTCGAGAAAGCAGAGATGGAGGGCTGATGAAGACCACCTTACGAGGTTGGCAAACTACAAGAAAATAGAGGAAAAGCTTTCAACTTGATCCTAGGCAGTGCACCCGACTATTAAAGGACAAGATGAAGCAGAACACGGATACGAGACGTCCTGTTAAAATGCACCCACTGGAGCTACGAAAAATGTTCCATAAGACGATCATGGCCAGACCGATGATAATTTTGTGTACCACACATTATTCCAACTGGAAAAACAACTGTTGAATTTTCCACCAAGGGAGCCTTACCGCTTCCGAATACCAGAGCAATTTACAACGAAAAGGACATTGCAAAATCCGTGGGTATTTAAAAGATACACGATGCAGCCTGCTGCATACGGCTAAACACTCCACCCAAACACAGCATACGCTGACCTTGGAGCCGATGACCAGAAGAAAGTCTCGGCATACGCGAAGAACGGTACTATAGTTACATCTTCTTAACAAATAGTTCAGCCGAAAATACAAAGCTTAAACAGAACTGAGGGACGACTTTGCAAAGGAACTGATAACTATCCCCACAGTTACATGAGGTATTACAACTCTATCCTCAGACTCTTTGATCATAGTCATGTTGGCCCTGCGAGATCTACTAGGGGGTAGAAGCTTGTGGTTGACATCAAATCTGGTAGCAGCATTGGTCAGGACCTCCTTGTATTTCCATATGAATAGGACATGTGGGCACCGTTACTGCACATGTTCTCCTGTTCTCTGGCGCTGATGTCGTTGAGGACCTTGATGTCGATGAACGCCTGCTGCAGGAATAGTTTTTGGATGCTATCACTGAGCATCCTATTGGAATGCCTACATTAGTGGAAGAAACCACATACATGCCTAAACCGCTACCTAAGGAGTGTAGAGAAGCTTTTCACAGCAGAATGAGTATGGAGGAGGGTACGTACAGACACACATGTACTAGCACGCGATTCCCATTGACTGAATGCGTTAGATTGCAACCAGCCGTTCGTGTGTGACTACTTTTGATATCAACTCCATACACAAGGATGCGCAGTCTCGTAGGAATCGTACTAAGTAAGAGCTACTGGTGTCGGGTTAAGTATGGCCCAACCGTGGAGCCCCACGAAATAGATGAGGATCGATCGGTCGCAACGGAAGGAGTTGACTGCAGTTTGCAGTCGGTGCTCTTCAGTTTTCTTCATAAAATCGATCTCCTGCCAGTGAATAGGGTAACCTCTGCATCTCACTCTGCTGCTCTTCTTCCACTGTTGTTAACTCCTTTCTTCCATCATTCGGCCCTGTGTGGCTACTCAATGGGATTTTTGGCGCCGTTCATCAGCCTGTGGAAGCGGAACAGCATCTGAAGAAGAGCAACACGAAGACGAGTATCTTGAGGACGAAGAAGGGAGTTACTTTGAAGACGACCAGGGAGGCTACGGCCAGCAAGAGCACCGTGGTGGCAACCGTGGAGAAGAAGATTTCTACAGTGCAGACGAGAGCGACAAGCAGAACTATCAAGATCACCACCGGACCAGCCAGCCAAAGAAAAAGAAGTCGAAGTCCTCATCTGTCTCTGTGAGTACTGCTTCGTCATCCTCAAGCTCCCAATCAGCAAGGTCGCACTCATCCCAATCCGGCAGCAGCAGTCGCCACAACAACGGGCACGCTACCAAACGCCAAGGCCACACTTCCAAATCCCGTACCGAACGATCCGGATCCGGACGGCAAAGTCCAAAAAATCCAACAGGCCACCACCACTGGAGTCTCCACGAGCACCTGGCAAACCATTATCCAGCAGGTTCATTCTGGGAAGGAAAAGCGTCGCACACATCCCATCTTGATAGTCACAACAATGAGTGGAAAAGGAGGATCAAAGAAGAAAGTCACTCCCCGGTCGAGCAACCGTCAGAGGAAGTCTCGTATGATTGGTAGAGACAAAGATGACCATGACAAGCATGTGGAGTCTCTGAAAGATAGTGAGAAGGTCACTTACTACATTAGCTTGTACGAGGAGGAGAAAAAGAAGAATGAGGAAGCCGACAAGGAGGAGCCTGATGAGGAATGGGAACCTGACAACTTCGATCTGGAAGAGGCCCTTGGCAACAACACCAAGGGGAGTAATGATTATATAGCAGCTTCCGGCTGTTTCAAGAAGAATACCTGGATTGACAAGAAGTTTAGCAGCGAGAAATCGGAGGAAGCCATTGCCTATCTTGTACTGGATCGACTGGGCAAGAAGGCCTTCTTGTTGACCGGCGACCGTAAGAAGGACAAGGGTAAGTTCTCGCTACTCGATCGGGAACCTTTTGGTTGTCTAATTGCCCAGTGCACCTGACCAATCTGGAACCGTTGTTCTTCTCTTTCTTTACAGTGATCAAGGAAAGGCGCGCCGCATGGGTTGCCCATTGGAAAGATGCTATCACGGCAATCATGAACGAGCAACGCAACTTCGTCGTGAACCAGATGTACATCAAGACCGAGGACTTTTGTGCTGCACATGGACTCGACAAGATGCCAACTCCGGAACAGCTCAAAGCTGTGGTGATGCGGGAGGTTCCTCTTGAAGACCTTGCCCAAGATGCCAGTGCACAAGAAAAGGCAGCGCGTGAGGAAATCAAGCTGCATTCTTCCCTTTACACGGAGAAGCTTTTGCCATGTGTTGCTGGTGCATCCAGCTGGTTTAGGGAGTCAATCCGCCACAACCAGTTGATTAGTGTGGCCAAGTGGAAGGGAAAGCTGTGTGTTCCTCCCGGATCTGAGGCAATGACCCTCCTCATCTACGAGAACTCCTACACCAGATGGAACCTCTGCTTCCAGCCTGGGAACAATGACTGTGGCAGAAAGAAATGGACTGCCCCCAAGAGCAGCAAGGACTCGGAGACAAAAAAGTTTGCTACCAAGTACTCAAACTCCAAGGTGGGCAATGCCAAGTATGGAGGTTGGTCCAATGCAGGCCGAAGGCGCTACAATGCCCTCAAGCTTGAGGTTCAGGATGCCCGTGCCAAGCCCAATGCCCAAGATGCAGAACAACAAATGCTGAAATGGATGTTGCAATATTGTGGAAAGGAAGACCACCAGCCCGATCCGGATGCCGTGAACAAGAAGAAGAAGAAGGGCAAGCGTTCCTACGATGATCTGGTGGACTGTGACTAGGGTCCTTCCAGGTTGTCAATTGGCAGCCAAGGCCCCATTGAATGGGAAGCCCTTGGCCGCCTTTTGATTCCCCTTGGTGCTTTTTGGCAGGGCTTTTGTGAGAAATTTGTTGCCCAGTTCTCTCTGTTCGGAAGCCTTCCGGTGCTTTTTCGGTACCCATTGCCTCCCTTTCCTTTTGCTGATCTTGTTAATTTGGTCGGTGGTGGTTGCCCATCTGGTAGCCTTTTTCACCCCTTTTCACCCCTTTCACCATGAGGATCTTTTACGGTGATCCTCTTTTTTGGTGACTCAGTACTGCTCTATTTGGATTAGCATTAACAATCTAGCCTTTTGATATTCCCACTCTTATCCTAGTCTTATCTCGTTTTAGCTGGTTTTAGTTGAAACTTGGCCACCTGCAGGTCCCGTTTTGGTAGGTAACGCCTCTGCGATTAATAGCCCCTCTGTGCAGGATCTATTGTTGTTGGGAATGCATTCTTCATGTTCTGACCATCCAAAAACGGATGGCGATGTGACTTCTTTTTAGTAGACAATGACTTAACGGTTGGATACACCAATGGGCACAAAGGGTAACATACCACGTACTGAAGTTGTTTCCCCTGCCAGTAGTAGATTGTAAAGTACGTCACTTCCCAACCTGGAGCACCGGTTGCCTAATTGGAACCTTGGACTTGGTTCGGAAGGAGAGGTTGGGATGTGCTTCCCAAACGAGACCTGAGGTCTCGTTTTCAGAATTACCTACAATTGCGCTTCTTAGATGGACTTGATCCTCCACCTGGAACCAAGCTGGATCATTCTTCCTTCCAATTGCCACGATGAATGTATTGCTGGCACCATTAGCATTACCTCGGCAGGCTCCAAAATTCACTGTCCATAGAAGAGGTGATTTACGGTTGTTCTTTGTTCGGTTTCCCATGAATCCATCCCTCCAGTTTGACTGTGAGTTAACAATGATCTTAGAACCCAGCAGTCCTGCATGTAACCTTTGTGAGGCCACCTTACTTGCACCATCTTCAAAAGCAATACTCTCAGTTACGTGAAAAACCATAGCATTTCCAGACCTTCGAGATTCTCTCACTTTCATTACATCCTTATCTAAATAGTGAGAATCAATACAATAGTTATCAATAGGAACATCATTTGCCATTGCAAATCTCACAATTTCAGGTAGGGGAACATATCCTATTCCACCAATCAACCTTACTCTTGGAATTGGTAAGTTGTTCCAAATGGAATGGGGGCCATTGGAGCAATACACCTTGCTCAGTTCATTATAGGAAAGTCCAGCATATAGTTCCTTCCTCAAACCCTTAGCAGTGGTGAATCTATTGATGAAACCTTGTCGAATCCTTTGTTATTTTGTGAGGGATTGAAACTGGAGGAAACCAACTAAAAGTAGGTACAGATTAGAACACAGACGGTCTCGCCCTGCTCAACGCACCTCAACTGACGCTGTTTCGTTTTCGTTCGATAGACCAAACCTGGTTCATAATTTTCGTTCGAGGAACCGAAACTTCATACCTACTTTCGGTTCAGTAGACCGAAACCTCGATCGAACGTGTTGGCTCGCTCGCTGCGGTCATTTTGAATCTGGCTTGGCAGCAGCCACAAAAAGCCACAGAACAACACCAACAGCACCATCCCACCCATTCAACAAGAACAAGTCAACATCTCTCTCTCTTCCAAGCCTTCCACACCCACAAAGCACCCACTATTGTCACTGTCTGTATCCCTACTGCTCCTGTGAACAAGAGATCTCCATTTTCCTGCTGCTGGTGCAGTTAAAAAGCAAGGTTTCAGTGTTCTCAGATTACACCAGAGTTTCCGTCGATCGAACCAAAATTCACTTCGTCGCAGAGTTTCTTGATTTTGGGTTTTGGTTACTAAAACAAAAAATAAATTAATAATATTGGTTATACAAACGAAAACTATTAAATATTATTGGTTCGATAAACGAAAATTATTAGTTAAATATTGGTTCGATAAACGAAAATTATGAACTAGGATTCGGTTGAATGAACCAAAATCTGTAGGATACTTTTGGTTGACCGAACCAGGTGCGTCAGTTGAGCAGGGTGAGACCGTCTGTGACATAATCCTTGTCCTTCCAAAAAGCTAGGAATTTGGTCTGGGGTTGGAATCATGTTTCCTGTGAATGCTCTCGCAATCAAGTATTGCGCACTTCCTCCATAGGATCCCAAGCAACTAGCATTCTCAGCACACCAATAAGAACTCATAGTATCATTTCCATCAAATGAATCCTTGATGTCATTCACTGAGGCCATCGGCGAGTCCTTGAAGGCTTCCTCCATCCAATTACATTTTGCTTGCAGTGTTTTGGGGATTCCGTGTTGATCTGAAGCTTCATTTGGATTTTTATCCAACTCTGGTGAGTTCTCGAAATTTTCATCCAAGCCGGCCAAGACAGCGAATCCATCAGTACACCCTGCTGGCAGGCTTGCATTAGAGGTGCGGAAAGAATTTTCCTCTTGTACGGATTTTCTGGAATGTGACAGTAGGTGACCTTTCAGAGCAGACCTCCCGATCCTTTGGTTGCAACTGATACAAACAAACCAAGAAGTCATCTTGCAACCATACACACAACACGAAAACTTAATAATGGTTATGGCTTGTGGTACATGTGGAAGGTTTTCCCCGATGGAGGTTGATAGGGTTCCACATTTCTTGCATAAAGCAAACGATAAATTTTTGGGACCCAATAGATTCTGGATGTATAAAGGAAGGCCTGAGAGCGAGTTGAGTGCTGAAGAATTTGACATAGTGATGACCTCTGGAAATTATGGATCCAATTTCCAAATTGTGTGCTTTGGATTATTGTGAGAGAACAATCACTTTGACCATGCACATGTGAACACGTACTGCATGTCTGGATCGATCGTCCTGCATGCCTGACGATCGAGTCCAGATCAGGATCATGCATGCATCATCCAAAATTGCATGCCAACCTCTATGCAGGCATTGTATATAGTATTTGATTGGATCAATCAAGATTATTATGACTTCTTATCATCCGAGATCAAGATGGATGAGACTTCCATTTGAAGCATGTGTCAAATTTGGTGTTATCACACACATAAGAAGCCAATCGTGATCTATACCGGTGAGATTTCAACCACCAAGGCGCGCCAATGGGGCGCCAACCATTGAGATAATTTGGCAAGACCACAATCTATACTAAAAAGTACAGTGCTTCTTTGATCCCAATGATACACTGAAGGCATCAGCAACTATAGTACGTGTTGGGGTTTGGGGTGCAACGAGTAGTCCAAGTTCTGTTTTCCTTGCAAAAAGTGGCCATTAGAATGGCGCAGAAAATGAAACAGTTATTCAATACCCCTAGCAGGGACCTTCTGTTCACTAACCATACTGAATCACACCATAGATCACTCGCTAAATCGCCAAGGAGATAAGGCTTACATCCCTGATTTGGGGGACGTATCTTCCAGTGGGCGTTACATTGACTATCCAATCTAGAAAATATATCTAAATGAAAACCAACCACAAAGATACCCTTGCAGGCCAAGCTTTCAGCCAAATGTTCAGTGTGGATGCCGGATCTTTCTTACAGGGAGCAAGGGGGACCTGCTAGCTTTGAACCTCACACAATTCTCCATTTTTTCCTCTTTGGGGGCATCCCCAAGATCTAACTTTGAAGCTCCCCAACATGCAATCCTCGATCCATCAATGCTGCATCTAAGGCAATTGCATACATTGCTCCATGAGTTCCAACAGGAACTATGAGTTCCCATTCTATTCCCGCTTCAACCAACAGTTGCCAAATTTGGTAGGAATAATAAGCAACAGATCGGGGAAAGGATCCAGGATTACATCAGTAATTAGATGCCAACGTCCACTCAGTCCTGAATACCTTTCTAATTGATGTGAGTTCTTAGATTAACTTGGAGTGTAACGCTTGGAGGATGAAACACAAAGGTTGCATGTTCAAGCCTTGTCGACAAAAAAGCCAACGGCTTCTTTGGTTATGCTTCCATAATTTCCATTTTGACACAAACCGTTGCAAACTTGGAGATCCATCAATATATCGGTTTCAACTTAAGTGAAGCAATGAATGCCACTGACCCCAGCAATGGCAGGAACCCAGCAGCTCCTGCAGCACATGACACCACTATTAATAACCAAAACACTGGAAATGATGGTGCTTTGGACTTCAACCATGTTCAGTATAGTGAAACTGAAAAGGAGACTTTGAAAACACTCTATCGTGGCAGCTTCTTTAGTTCCATCAGGGACAATGTTATTCATCGTGTCATCAGTAATATCAATGGTGTGAGTATATTGCCTGTTTTCAGTATCATTGCATGCAAATGATTATACTTCTATCTGACCCATTGTGTCCTTCAGGGATCCTCGAACATTGAGGCCATTCCCTACATTATTCTTCCTGGCAATTTTATCTATGCCAAAAGTAAGCCAAAAGAACCTGATCTAATCAATAGGTTGCAGTATGTTCAAGCTTTGGATCGTCGTTCTGAACAAGAAAAGGCTTCTGGTCACCAGCTAAATGTTAATGTGGAGATGTTGACCCAGATGATGGTGTCTCTCCGAAAACTGATTCAAACCATTGTAACGCCCATGATTGTCCAATTCTTCATCAAGAAAGTCATGACTTTCTATCCTCGTTTCAAATATAATAGATCTGATCCTCCAAGCACTATTGCACACATGACTTTGTTCTTTAAAGTCGGCCCCTGGGACAATGAAACTCGTGGCATTGCTGACTTCTGTCTACACAAGATTTGGCCTTCCGGTTGGGCACTTGCCATGGAGCAACAAGTTCTGAAGATGCTTGGAATCAAATATGGGCAGAAGCTTCCAGACTATGCAACCAAGAATACAACCCTAACTACCAAGGAGAAGAATCACCAAGGCAACTTCATCAAGGATATTTGCGTATCTGTGGCAGAACAAAGGACTCGCAGCATTAGGACTACCATTAAGTCGGAGCACAAGGAGGTGATCTACAGAAGGTTGAATCCTGCAAAAATCAGTAATAGTGTTGCATGGATTCGGAAGACCAACACGGAAGAGGATGGCTATAATGGCCTGCTAGGTGTGTGCGATTATCATCCAAGGGTGTTTCAGAAACACAAGGATATTGTATGGAAAAAAGAAGGGTTTTCCTTTCAAAATTTCACTCCATGCAATCCTCCCGCGACGCCTATACAACCAGTTGAGAGGTTCTCTGAAGTGCCAAGTCCACCAAGAACTCCTGAAACTCCAAGTGCAGCTGCAATGATGGAACTCTTGAATAACATGGATGAAGAATCCCGTAATGGCCTTCTCGCAAAGTTCACGACACCTCCCAAGATCTCAGACCTGAATGGGGATCCCATTGGGGATTCATTCAGCACTCCAGCCAAGACTCCAGCTAGGGACTCCCCTCACTTGCCAGATTCCAGTCCTACCAAGACTCCAACTCAGGATTCACCTCACGTAAATGGAGAAGATGATCCTTTGGGCAAGATGGCAAATTCACTGAAGAATCGGGGCCTGGAACCCCTAGATGGTTCTGATAGTTCTGATGAGGAGCAACTATTCAAGACTTTCCCTCCAAAACCAAAGAAGAAGAAAGGGGTGTCGAAAACCGTAAGTCTTTGTTGGTAAAATCAACTGAATCCATACAGCATGGGACTTACCCCATGCATTATTTTTCAGTTTGTGCCACTTCCTTCCCCCCCCCAAAAGAAAACAAAGGATAAAACCCTCCTTCCCAAGAAAGCAAAGACAAACAGGCCGAAGCAAGTTGTAAGTACTCAAACTGTGTGTCTTGATAAATCCGGAAGTACATGGTGAAACTAAGATTCTGTTTTTTTGCTTGAAGACTCCTTCTAAGAGCTCCAACCATTCTACTGCTGGGGCAAAACTGTCCAAGAATGACGAGCCACCACAAACACCACCACCTCCTCCCACATTCCCTGAACCCATTGTGTGTGATCCTTCATTGCATCTTGACATTGCAAACTTCACTAAGTTTGAAAAATCCTATTTCACACCAGCAATCAGATCCAAACATCCAGAATGGACTGAGAAATGTATTCAGTGTGAACAGAGCATTTGGGAACAGCCAGTCAAGGATGTTTGGATGTGTGAGAATACAAAGAAAGCCAATTGTTGTTGTAAGTATGCCTTGTGTAAACCCTGTTGGATGCAGAGACTCAAAAAGGGAGTCATGGGGCACCTAGCACTTGCCTCTCCCGAGAAAAGGCGGTTAAATGCAGAGGGCAGGATTTTGGAGGAAGAGGATGAATTTGCACCTCGTAAAAGTGCTAGAAAGAGGATCAAGCTTTCAGACAAAGAGAATAAAACCTATCAATTCAATACTTGAGTGGTTCCTGGCCGAGGTTCCATGGTTCCCATGAAAAAGAATGCCATGCAAGATTGTGGGAGGCATTGGCTTCCACTGTACCAACCAGAAAGACGAGGAGAATGAATCCATTGCATTACCATATTGGAATCCTTTGTGGCAGAGGTTGGCTGCTGCTGTAGTGAAAAAGAATGTCTTGTGTGAAGTTGTTGCTTCCACTGCAGCGAAAGCTGCTGTCACCATCGTTAACTTTTATTGTAGTCCATCCAAATGGATTTGTTGATTTGGTCACAGTTTTAGTCACTAATCTAGTCACTAACAGGATTCAAAGTTAATCCATTTAGTCAACTCGAAGCGCGCATACCTGGCTTGTGAACGGGTGGTTCAGAGGCCTGGCCAACTCTCTCTGGTTTGGACGCACACTTAACCTAGTCATTGTTACGTCATGCATGACTTCAATCTAGCATGACGTCAGTAAGTCACCGTGACATCATCATGTCTGAATCAGGTATTGACAATCAGTCATGCATGCATGCCTGCGTGCATGGTCTGATCCGGATGGGCTGCCATGCATGCGCAGCTATAGGACGTCACGAATTATCCCTAATTTAGCATTAAGTAAAATGGTCAGGTTCTTGTTCATAGCTTCTGTTTCTGTCCGGTGGTAAAAGTGAGGGCATGTGCCCTCCACTGTTTACTGCACCCTTGCTGGTTAGCAGATACTTCATCAAGATCTTGTTATGAATGGTGAATATCTAGCAGGGAGGCTTTGCCTCAGTGCCTCTCAGTGGACTCCCCCATGATTGTCTTAGACATCTAAGGGAAGGAAATTGAGACAAAAGGCCTGAGGTTTGAAGCTCTCTATTAGGTCCCTCCCACTCTGACTGTCACTGGTACCCTGACTCTGCCATATGGTGGATGAGGCGCACAGGAGATATTCCCCCACTATTTTTATTGAAGCCACACCACAACTGTGACTCAGATCTTCACACCAAGACTGTTAGGCAGCCACTCACCTGGCTCTCCAGCCAAAGATTTAGATGTAGATCCAGCAGAGCCTCCAACAGCCATAACAGCTATTGGAGGACATCCCCTGCTCAGCCAATGGCTCCCATAATTGTTTCTAACCTTCAGTTATCAACAGAGCCATTGCCTTCAATAGTTAGAAACAATCCGACAAAAACCCACACACCACGCACATCGCTTCGATCTACATCACCCACAATCCCAACAAACAGGCCTCAACCATGAGCATCCGATCCTACGATCCCACTACTGACTTCATTCATCCCACTCTCACCAACATCAAAGCACGCCCCAACCGTGAGACACTCAAGAAACTCATCAAAGAAAACAAAGACAATGCACAAAACATCCACAGCGCACGAGGAGCAGGAGACGAAGGCCACCTCCGACTCTGCTTCCCCCTCGCCACCTACAACGCTCGAGCTCACCTTGCAGGTACACCATGGGTAGACCCAGTCCATCCAGGTGCTAGACCAAACATTCCTGGAGGAGCAACTGCAGCACAAATCCAACAAGCTGTATCTGAACATGGCTATGACCTCCAAGAGTTTCAAATTTTCCAATCCACGGAAAGAGCGCTTCTCAAACTTACCATGAAAGCCATCGACGAAGTCTACTACAAAGCGCTCGAAGACCCCGACGAAGGCTATTCAATGCTCCACTACATGGACCTCATCCAACACCTCCTTGAGTCCTACGGACAACTCACCAATGACGACCTGGACAAAAATATCGACCGCATGAACGAACAATGGTCAGTCAACGTACCCATTGAAAAACTTTTCAACCAAATCAACGACGCACAAGCATTTGCCCGAGGCCACGACGAAATTACTGACCGTGCAGCCCTCCGAGCAGGACTCAAAAACTTGGAAAACAGCGGCGTTTTTCAAGTCGCCCTCAAAGACTGGCGTGCAAAGCTCCCAGCCAAACAAACATGGAACAACTTCCAAACATTCTTCAAAGCAGCCAACACCGAAAGACTTTGATCCGTAACCACCAAGCAAGCTGGCTACCATGACCAACACCAAGCCAACGCTGCGACCAACAACAACAAAGGAAACCCATTCATTATCACACTTGCAGACGGAGAAGCCATGTCCTATTGCTTCTCACACGGTCTCCAATGGGACCTCACTCACAACAGCAACACGTGCCGCAACCGCCACCCAGAGCACAACACCAAAGCCACTCTCAACAACATGCTAGGAGGCAGATGCCAGATCAAACGCAAGCCCGGAGAAGCCGCCATTGTGAAATATATACCAAACAATAGGCAACAACGCGGTGGCGGCAGCAGCAACCACTCCGAGCGTGCCACCAGTCAAACACGCACCGACAGCACCTCCACCACAGCTCCTTGGACGTTAGCTCTCTCACAAGCACGCAAACCTGAACCAGAGAGGAGCCGGTGACACCTAAACGTAGCAACACTAGTAGTAGCCAAAACAGTAACAATGACATTACACACACCGGTCCCCTCTCTACAATGATAAAAAACATAGCCGACACCGGCACTGACCAGCACTATGGCAATCGCCATGATCCGCGACATCGCAATGTCCAACCCGACAGTCAACCCATAGCAGTAGCAATGCCAAACGCCGACACAGAAACCAACTCCCACGTAGCCACACTACCCATACCGACTCTGCAACCCAAGGACAACCAAATCAAACTGTTCGACAACTTCCAACACAACTTAGTCTCCGTCGGCCAACTCTGCGATCAAGACTGCACCGCCCATTTCTCCAAAACCGACCTGCAAGTTAACAATAACCATGGCACAACCATCCTCCACGGCAAGCGCAATCCCCATGGAGACCGCCTATGGCATGTCGACTTCCCAGAACACTCAGCCAATGCAATCAACAAACCCACCGGAGCACAATTGGTATGATTCGCCCATGCAGCACTTGGATCCCCCTCTCTACCCACATTACTGCAAGCACTCCAACGCAATCATGTCCACGGCTTCCCTGGGCTCACAGCTGACACACTCCGACGCTGGCCACCACATACTGTCGCCACCACAAAAGGACACCTCAGCCAAAGTCGACAAAACCAACGCTCCACCAAAACTGACCTCACAAACCCATTCCTGCAACTCCCAGTCGAACCGGATACCATTACTCAGGACGACAACCAACAGCCTACACACCTGTGCTTCGCTGCAATCTGGGACGTACAAGAGGGCAAAACATACAGTGACCAAACCGGACGCTTTCCCGTCCCATCCCACCGAGGCCACCACTACATCTTCCTCCTGTACGATTACGATAGCAACAGCATCCACGTTCGACCCACCACAACCCGCACAGCCCACTCGCTTCTCAACGCCTACAAAGACGTCCATGATCTCCTCGTACTGAGCGGCCACAAACCACAACTCCACACTCTTGACAATGAATGCTCCACCGCCATGAAGCAATTCCTCCACACCAACAGAGCCATTGCCTCCAATAATTTTGAGTAGAAGAATCTGGTACGTAGTTGTATCTGGTTACAAGGATTGGATTCTGACCCATGACATGTAGAGTGGAACCCTACCTTATGACTTGAATAGTTTTCTATATCTTTTCTAAAATTTAATTCAATGCATCAAATGTGCTATAAAAACTAACACTAATCACTCTCCAATCGTCTTGCACAATAGCCCTTGTTTTGAACAACAAATGTTTACGAGTTAATTTTCTATAGTAATTAACAAATCAGCCTTCTTCACTAGGAAGCCTACCTTCATAAATTGTTTTGAGCCATGATTCAGAAACAGCACCAACTATATAGAAATATAGAGACATTCCAGCTAGATTGATCTAACAAGAACCGATGAATTCAGAGCAGGTTGCAACCTTTTCGACTAGCTTTTACTTGCTACCAGCTGCGATGGTAACTCAATACAGAAGCTTACTTCCATTATTCTTCCTTATCTAGTTTGATAGTTATATAAAGCTAGTGAATTAAGTTATCAAAATAAACGTTTGTTTTCAATGATCTCACTTTGTTGAATTATTCTATTTACTTTAGGCTCTCCAAATAGAAGAATAGTTTTCAATGACTTGACTACCTTATGACTTGAATATTTTTCTATATATTTTCTAAAATTTAATTCAATGCATCAAATGTGCTATAAACTAACACTCACTCTCCAATGCGACGGGATACAGCTTACAATTCAGCTTTACAGCTTTATAAATTGCGGGCCTATTCTAGAAAATAATCAATAACTACTCACTTATTTGGAAATACAAACTTTACATCTCTTAGATCATTAGATTAATCAATCCACAATGGTATTGTCGCATGATAGCATGCGAGGTTATGAGATGTTACTCATTCTTATTCTTATATGTCTATCCCTTATGGTTGTCAATGGAATGAGCTATCCCTTGGTACAGAGTCCTGAGTTTCCTCTCATTATCTTCATCGGTAGTCCTTCCCCTTATTGCAACTTAATCTGTCGATTGGATCCATATGATCCCTTTGTCGATACCTTGGATTCGCTCGCAAGCAATCCCCTTTTTGTTGATTCGCTCGTAAGCAATCCACTTGTTCCCTTTGTTCTTTATCCTGTTGTCGATCGAAATCACGATGAGGATCCTATTATCTTGACGACTCGGCTTGTGTGTCATGCATTGAGTCATGCTTCCGGAGCCACTTTACCCCCTATTATTGGCCGTTCCTCCGGTTGCTGGCTTGCTGTTGCAGTCGGTCGTTTGAACTGGCTTGCAGTTGGTCGTTTGAAAGATAACAACGCGCTGTCGCTGTTAAATTTAAATTTGAATTTGCCAAACAATTCGGGGTGGGCCTCAACCTCAACGTCAGATCCAACTGCTCATTATCCACCGCTCTCCTCCTCCTGTTGCCATTGCTCTTGTTGCCATTGCCGCACTGTTGACCTTGTTGATTTTCACTGCCTCCTATTCCATCAGCTATTAATGGACCTTGACGACGCTTCCTTATCTTCAGCATCCTCTTCATCATCAACTCCTTCAACAGTACCAGCGCCATCCTTGTTCAGTCCACAGCAGGGATTCAGACAAGCCTTCTTTGAATCTGATCCAGTCATCCCACCATCTGATCCTCCAACCATGACTACAGCACCCTTGACCACAGCTCAATTCCAGGAGCTCCGATAAAGTCTAGGAGCGAGAGCTCTGGATTCCGTCAGAGATAGCTCCAACAGCTATGCTGGCCTACAGCTCCAGCACCCACAGCTGGCTTATCTCCAGCCAAAGCAGCAAGAAAGGATCGTCCTTTCCATCATAGTTAAGAAAATAGTACGAAAGATTGAGACCGATCATGATTAGCTTGTAGCCCCTTTGATACCGCAGCAGTTGATACCTATCCTGTTGAGGCCGGGCAGAAGCAGTAGGAGGTAGCAGATAGTACTGTTCCCAGACTGCCACTGCACGATTGAATAACGAAGGCTCCCAGCTCCTGAGGAGAGCTGACCCAAAAGGGCCCAGCAGAGAGCTCTGCTGGCCCTCCTGTCTGACTGACAGGACCAAGTCCTTGGTTTGGTGCCTACTGGAGGTGTTGGAATACTCCTGAGGCACGACAAGGCTCCCTGAACTGCCTGACTGCCGCTGTCCCTGAGGAAGGATTTCAGCGAGGTCCAGTCCACTACTTGGGTATTGGAACTGATCCTTCCAGAAACTTATTGGATTAACAGTCGCATAGTTTTCAGGCAGTTTTAAGGGAAGAAGAGACCTCCTTGACGAGAAAAGGATCTCTTTGCATTACAACAATCAGTGCTACAGCTACAGTTGGATTCATTGGATTTCATTGGAATTTGGTGGTGATTTCAAGGCCCATCTTGCAGTCTTATCTCCACAACCTTCTGGTCAATTTTGATACTTCCAACCTTCACCACAGTGACATGAACCTTTGACTTGACCATCTACCACTCCTACAAGGCCAACACCATCACCATTGCCTTGAAAAAGGACCTAGATATCAACCAACTTGACAAGGACCTCATTGCCGATAGCGAGTTCCTGTTGACACGAAAAACAAAGGAACCACTTCACTCGAAAGAAGAAGCAGTTACAGTACGGTGAAGGGTGAAGGAACACCTGGAGTCTCCGAGAGAACGAAAGACTTATTGCGTTCGCACCTATCTTGGCAATCGCACAAGTCTTTTACGTCTCGAGGAATCCACTGTTTATCACCGGTGTACGACGATTATCTCTTTTGAGTACGGGCTTATCGCTCTAAAGTCACTTGAGCGATTCACGAAGAACGTTTGGATTTATTGTTGATTTCGAGGCTTATCTCCCGTGCAGTTTTGGTGTGTCACGAGTTTCCGTCCTGTATCCGTTTCAGCAAACCCGGACGCTCCAAGAACACGATACGCGGAAGCCAATCAGCCAATCAAAACTTCTGTGCAATTTCGGTACTTATCGCTCGTGCACTGAGTCAGATTTCACTTTTGCGCGGAACGTACCAGAAGCTTCTCTTCGATCTTGGATTGCTGGTACCGCGCGAAGACTTATACAACAACGTTCCCCGTACCGGTTCCCGTTCCGAAAGCAGGATTGCATTCGGTAAGCTCGCTGGGCTCACATTTTAAAGGTTTTACACCGTCGACTCATTGAAAATCGTGAAATCGTGATTTTCCTTCTGTACGGAGCCATCAACCTACCGATTCGAGTAACTCCAGGACCACGGAGACCATAACGAACGAAGCGCTCCGAGTGGCTGAAAGTGTTACCAGTGCAACCGCCATCCCTCAATTGGTCAGTGGATAACTCACCTTGAATTTTAGGAGCTTTTGTGGGGAGATTCATTGGCCCCACAAGCTAGCTTCCACTGTGGCAAAACCTCCACAAACCAAGCCAATTCCCAGCACCACGGCAATTCAGGCAGCAGGTTCCAGACCCTCTACACTGGCTACCTTATTCAACTACACCTAGATTGAATTTTCCAGGCCCATTGCAAGGTTCCTGGAGGTCATCTTTCTGGATTCCAGATTACAGTTGAGCCAGTCTTTATTGCACTGCCACAAGAGCTGAAACCAAGTGTTGCCACCAAGTACAGCCTACACCTCTTCCTTGGCAGAAAGAAAGCAACCATGTCACTCTACATACCCACAGTGACTCCTCCATCATCACGGAAGGCCTCGAAGGCTAGAGAACCAAGGAAACAGGCTAGCCCAAGAACTTCTAGCCATCCTTCCCCTACAACCCGGGAGGATACGGTTCAGGCCATCATGAAGAGTCTGGATGAG
>CAICTM010001296.1:0-32180 GCA_903772945.1 Seminavis robusta | reverse complement strand
CAAGAGGATGTACCTCATGGAAGCACGATGGTAACTAACTAACTAGTCTACGCTCGTCTTTCACCTCAGTCCCCAACGAGAGGGGACAGGTCCTTGTTTCTCCGCTACCACAGGGAATGCCTCCTCGTGGAGTGACCGGGGGCGCAGTGGCCTAATCCGGATTAAGACTAAAATGTGTGATCATCAGTTGCTGTTGCCGTGTTGGAGCTGTCGATTCGCTGGAGCAAGTTGCTTCTGGAACTCTGTTCGGGCCAGGGTGGTAGATTCAAGCCATCGCTTCGTCTTGTCGATAGTGAATGTAAGGGTGTGGGTTTTGGTAGAACGACGGTAGCTCATTGTGCCAGCAGGGACACGAGAGCCACACATGCAGAGGTGGCGGGCCCGAAGAATAGCTAGGCTGAGCCGAGCATTAACGTAGCCACGCACCACTGAGTAAGGGCGTTCCCACTTTGCAGCGAGCAAAGCGGAAATACGTTTTGCGAGTGCCTCAGCTTCGGCCCCAAGGAGACCATCAGCAGAGACAACAAACGGAGTAAAGTGGCGGCGTTGGGAAAGACAGGCGTCGAGATACTTGCGTTTCTTGTCACGTTCGCCATTGCGAAGGACCTTGTCAGTATCCTTGCGACAGTGAGAAGCAGCATCAAGATTGATGACACGAACATCAAAAACATGTACGGTCCACTGGTAGTGATGGGCAAATACACGTATTTTAAGTTTTGATACGTATAATACTGTATAATACTGTATTATACTGTATTAACCTATGGTCTGTCCGTCTTCCCATGCACATTATGTTGTGCATTCTACGGTTCGAAATAGTCTCATCAACAAGATTGTGAAGATGCTGCTCTATTGCTATGTCAACTTGAGGCTTTCAAAGTCTCTTGAACCATTTGGGAATCAGTCGATGGCAGCTTTTGCAGAGCTCTTACTGCTGATTTAGACCAGTTCTTGGTAGATCTAGGCCTTGATGAGGATCTAGGCCTTGGTGAGGATGATGCAGCATCTGTAGCCAAGTCTAGTGGGCCTTGGGAGGGTAAACTGGATAGCTAAGACCTCCAAAATTAGCAGTAGTAGTTAAATACGTATAATACGTATGTATTGAAGTTGGGACCACGTATTATACGTGTATTATACGTATGTATCAATGGGTGTATCAAAGGGGTGCCCATCACTACGGTCCAGAGCCTCTCCCCTGTTGGTCACGGATAAAGGCATTCGGGACTGGGCACCATGCCAGGTCCAACGTTCATCTCCAGCCGATCAGTTAACCGTTGCGTCATTGTTGTTGCTTGACCTTCTTGACAAAGAGGACGACCAAGCGCACAGTCAGTTGTTAATCCTATCATGGCTTTAAGCGAGATCAAGAAGTACGAGCAAGATGGCGGAGAGGCCAAGGAAATAGCTCAAGTGAGTCAGTGATTAACCAGCAGTATCTGGGCCGTGGAACCTGTTTGCTTGGATACCCCTCTTTTGAGGTTTTAGTGGTCTGTATTTCATCTCACACTTTTATATCTCTGTCGTACAGTACCTCCCTTGGTTTCCCTTCAAAGGAATCCCTCGATTCTATGACATTGGTGGTTTCCTATACGAGCCTGCAATCTTCCAAAAGGTGGTGGATATTTTCGTGGATCGCTACCGAGAAATTGGAATTGACTCTGTGGCTGGATTGGATGCCCGTGGCTTTATTTTGGGACCTCCCATTGCCCTGGCGCTGAAAAAACCATTCATCATGATGCGAAAAAAGGGGAAAATGCCCAATACAGTCAGCAGCGACGACTACAAGACGGAGTATGGATCCCGTTCTGGATTGACGGTACAACGCGACAAAATCACAAAGGGACAACGCGTCTTGATCATTGATGATCTGGTGGCAACTGGTGGAACCCTCAGCTCCGCCATTTCTCTCGTGAAAATGTTGGAAGGCATCGTCGTGGAATGCGCATGTGTGGTGGAGCTCAAAATGTTTATTGATCCTCCCGCTGACAGCGGATTGCCCAGTCGAAGCAAATTGTTCAAAGATTTGGGCCACCAAGATGTTCCCGTTTGGGGGCTCATTTCCGAAGACATCCTCACCAACAAAGCAAGTCTTCCTGAGGGGTATGTGGATGACGGAGAAGAGCATTAGCCAATCAAGTAGCAGATAACTACTGAGGCGAAAATTCTGTGTTATAGTTTTGACGTTGAAACGACTATTTACTTTCCTCCATTGACAACAATTCTTGCATCTTCTACTAGCTACTGGTAGTAAAATCTGTTCTTGCGAGGTGACCGTCCTCTAACTACCTGTACATGTAATGATGCTGGGAGCGAGAACGATCTTCAAATCTGTATCTATAGTCATGATAGAAGCAACACAAACTTCAAATCTGTATATTATTTACTTCAAAACAGTACACGAAGTACGGCATGCATTATTTGTTGTTGTAGAACACGACGGTGGCCGTCCGACCTGCCTGGAGTCCCAACATTGAATGAATCAAACTATCTATCTCTCCTAACTAGTTTCGGTCAATGACTTGTGCAGACTCAACCTGGGTCAGGATCAGATTGCTAACCTTTTCGCCTTCTGCTTCCTTGACTTTCAGAACGACTTTTCCATTCTTGTCGATAGTATGAACTTCAATGTAGTCCATGCCGGGGGCACAGCAAAAGACTCGTTGAGGACAGGGAGCCTTCGTATCAATCACTTCAATGTCATTCACACGTGATAGATCAATGTTTTTAAGGCTGTACTTGAAGCAGCAGCACATGGTGATGGGGCCAAGAGTAACCGGTGTGACGGTCTTGATCTTTAAGTAACCCCGGGTGAGTTTGTAGGTTGTGGGGTCTAGTGGAACAAAACAAACGCAGAACAAAGAGAAACGCAGATTAGCATTGGAACTTCAGCACACACACCAATCGTCGAGTGCAGAGATGTTGTTGTATCGAAGGACGCACCATCTGGGAACAAACCTGCGCACGTGCAGCACATTCGTTCTGCGTCGCTGTAGTATTTGAGTTCCTCGCCATTCCAGATCGCCTTGGTGGTATTGCAAAAGCGAGCTTTTCGGCCCATCGTCATCATAAGCTGCTTGAAACGGAGGCGATCGCCTACAACAATCATTCCCATATCTCTCAGATCTTCATCGGTCAACAGATGGGCAAACTTTCCCGTGATTTTGTGATCCAGCACCATCTTCTTGTACGCCATCAATCCGGCGCTGGACAAGAAATCTGCCAATTGTTGAGAGTCCCATTTGTCGAAATCTTCGGCATTGGTTCCAAAGAGTGACCCGTCTTCCATGTTGCCGTAGTCTCCTGCGGCGGAACTCGACCCTGCTACTTTCTTGCCCGGCATCTTGATTACGCTTTGATTGATTGATCGATCAACTTTCGACGACGCAAAGCTAAGGACAGAGCAAGCTCATCAAATGCAGTTTTGATTGCTGCTGTTGTACAGCTGTGGTGGGCTACGTTACGGAGAGGTGGTTGCAGATAAGTCTCTCGGGTGTGACAGAGGCTGGTGGTTTAGCACTTAGCGTTCAGCGATGGGCTCTATTTCGATACTTAGCTGAGCTTTGTTGCGAGCGATTTTCCGCAAGGTGAGCCTTCAAGCTTACTCCTTGGACTGTGACCTTGCTTGGCTCGACTGTGACTCGACTCAACTCCTCCTACCGTGTGACAAGGAAGGTTCGTCGCGGGAGTTGAACTAAGAAGGCGAGTCACGCATCGATTTCAGCCCGAACACACACAACACAAACACAAACAAGCACCAACAAGCATCAAGATCACGCACTCCCGCTGCTCATTTAGGAGGCACACGTGGGTTTTCGGTGCTTGTAAGAGCAGGCAACGAATCCACGCTTTGTCTTTTGGCGTGGAATGAGTCTTTTGCAGGGGAGGTGCGCTCACAAAACGCGTGCATGGCCACATCTGAAATTTGTTCTTCAAGCAAAAAATTGGTCGTTTGAAAGGTTGAATGATGAAGGAGCTCTGGGAAGCAAGCAAACGGTCAGAAATTGACCATGACGGTGGACGCAGACTACGAAGATGGCTTCTATGGCTATGAGGCAACCACTAACGACCCAGGATTGATCCTTTTGATTGGTACAATCGCGGTATGCGTTGTTTTCAATGCCCTTATACCATGCTTTGTGGCTTTTGGCAGCCAGCGAGATAAGGCTCGGCAAGCCCAAATGAAGGTGGATCCATGGGCCATCAAGCCTGATGATGAAGAGGACGAGAAGAAACTGAATTTCAGAACGGCTGCTCCGTCTATCCGTTCAGTTTCAGAATTCAGTCAGTCGATCCAGTTTGGACCCGGCCGATCGTTGTACAATCGACGCTCTGTTCGAGCACCTTCCATGGTCTCCATGGGCTTGAGATCTACTGTAAGCGGAGCCTCCGTGGGGACATCCATTGTAAACCAGTCTGTCGTTACTGGCTTGGGTGGAAGACGCTCTAGGAACCAACGACGTTTTCGACGTGCCCTGGAAAAAAGAGAGATGCAG
Organism: Seminavis robusta; assembly: GCA_903772945.1. NCBI lineage: Eukaryota > Bacillariophyta > Bacillariophyceae > Naviculales > Naviculaceae > Seminavis > Seminavis robusta. Next base: position 27,687 of record CAICTM010001296.1, on the reverse strand, counting down.
TATGAAGCAGGCGTTGAGGCTGACAGTTTCTTCCGATTCAACCAAGCCACCTTGCCGAGCGAGCGACCACAGCCACTTGATGACGACCAATCCTGTCTTAGCAAAATGGATACCGACGAAGTTTCGGTTAAGAGTTTTACCATGGACGCTGACAATGAAGACTTTATTCCAAAGCAATTCTTGTACGCGGAAGAAGATGAAGTCGAAATCACCTGCTGTGGCGTGGACGCATGGTGGAAGCCCAACTGGGCCATCACGTACTTCGATAGAATTGTGGCTCTTTCCGAGTGGGATTTCGAAATGAGAAAAATCATGAGGCTGACGATACCATTTGTTGCGCAGGCTGTGTTTACAGGCCTGCTGGACGTCATGACTGTTGCCATCATCGGAAAACTGATAGGCACAACCGAAGCTACATCTTACGTTATCGTGGATATGCTCATTGGGCTTACGGACGAGTTTGTCGGCGGTTTCATCAGTGCATTGACTACACTTTGCAGTCAAGCTGCGGGAGCAAACCAAAACAAACTTTGCGGACAATACGTGCAAATGGCAATGATCTTGTACATTTTGTTTTCCTTGCCCTTTATGTACGTTTGGTGGGCTTATACCGAGGATGCCATTTATTGGCTTGGATTCGATGAAACCGCTGCAACCATGGGCAGCGAGTTCGCCAAGATCTGCATCTTTTCTACTTTGGTGGAAGGCATCAATGAGACTTTGCACAGTCTGTTAGAGGTCATTGAACTGGAAAACTACAGTACGGTGGTGGGGATTTCGGAGGATGTCCTCGGCTTCGTGTTGGTTCTGCTGGCGGCGCTCCTGTTTGAACCCAGTCTCTTTGAACTCGGTTTGATTCATCTCGGGCTCGGGGTAGTGTTCCTCCTGTTGAACATTGCCTTTATCTGCGTGAAAGGATGGTTCAAGCCGTACCTTTCTGGAATGCTGGGTACTTTCGCTTTGTTGAACTTCAAGGCTGTTTGGCTGATGTGCAAGACAGCGCTGGCATTGTCCGCGGGGTACCTGCTAACTGATGGAGAATGGGAAATCATGACTCTTCTTGCTAGCTTTTTGGGCCCTGCAGAAGTGGCCGCATGGACTCTGATTGGCACGGTGTGGGGTTGCATAGAAGCCCTTACAGAGGCCATTGGAGATGCTGCAGAGATCCGATGTTCCTTCCTTCTTGGGTGCGGGAAACCCACCCATGCTCGAGTGTCTTCCTACAAGAGCATGCTCATAGCTACTATCTCTGCCTTTCTTGTTACATCAATCCTGTTTACAATGGGAGAAGACATTGCAACTTGGCTAACGAATGATCCAGTCTTACAAAAGATGATCGTCGATGTGCTACCGCTGTTCGGCCTAGGAAACATAACCATGACTGTTGGAACAGCAAGCTGGACTTTGCTTGGAGCGCAAGGGCGATACAGGCTGGCAACTACGGTGGCCTTCCTTGGCAGTTGGCTAGTGACGATCCCTTTGTCCGTGCTCGCTAGTGTTGCCCTCCACCTGACCTTGGAGGGTCAAACTGCAGCTGTCGTGGTCGGCTACATGGCATCGGGGACTATCAACGCCTACTTTTTGTTTCGATCGGACTGGGAACAGATATCACAAGCTGTGATTAACAACCATCAAATGGAAATGGCAGCGCCGCCAGAAAAGGAGGATCCAAGCAAGGATACAAGTGATGCGGCGTCGGTGTCATCGCAGGGGTCCGCAGCAGTGTCGGCGTATGCTGTCGGCAGAGTGCAGCACGCATTGCAGACTCCTTAGTTGGGAATCGAATCATCAATCCTCTCATTTTCCAATATCAATCTTCGGGGTCCCCTCCATGAGGGATGAGGTCTCTCTGGCCTTGCAACTGATCGGCCAGTAGGTCATACCGGTATCTGTGGCATGCAATGTATGTCTGCTCGCCTATCGTTCTTACACGTCGTAGCCTTTAGATACAATGCATAACGTAAGTCAAATTTTTCAAAGAAAACTGCAAGTGGAAAGTTTGCTCTCAGCAAGTGCAGCAACTTGGCTAGATACACTACTGAGTATGGCATACTTGGTACCACCGCGCATAGGAGAGCTTCACGACACGACGAAGTGGTGGCTAACGACTGTACCACCGGTACCGTACCGGTACTGTACCGGTATCCTGAAACGGTGAGAAACGAAATATGTGGCCAGCCTCCAAATCAAGACCCATGGCCATGCGATCTACTATTTTTAACTTCATTTAACCGCGCTTTTGTCTTCGTACTGTTTGAGCGATTCTGGTTTTTTTGCATTCTATGTTTCTCATCTATTAGATTATGGTACTTAAGAGTGGCAAGTCAGGCTGTTTAAGCGATAGAAACACAGCGCGGGACCTCGTGGGGCACAATTTGTCGATTTTGCCGCCGCCAACATTTTCGTGATAGTCAAATGGCGAGCGTCCACCAGTGTTCAAAAGATCACCAAAAGGCAACACTTGGTGGTATTGATTGACAATTGCAACAGTTGAGTCGCATCTTAGTTGGGTTTCCTCCTTCGGTGTGTTTGTGTGCCCTGTTGCCGTTCCTTTACGATTGATTCGGCATCGGTACAATGAAGATGGAAGACCCGATTGTCAGCGAACGCAACAGCTGTGAACCAGAGATACTGGCTACCACGAGCGCAGAAAAACCTTCATCTCTAAAGGCGCGAGAACCTGAAGCTAAAGCTACGGTCAAATCAGAGGAAAAGATGGCACCACCTCAATCCGAAGAGGCGCCTGCAACCAGCGAAGGAGAGGCCGTGACGAAGAGTCATTCTATTGCCATGGCTCACTCAGAAGACAACACGGCTCTCCGTCTTGATACGGTTATCAAGGTATCAAGCGATGTTTCCGATACAGGCCTTGGCGCCGAGGAAAAGAAAGAGGACGACGATGCAGCTGAAGCTACACCCTCTCCAGCCCAAAACGTACCGATAGCAGAAATAGAGACTCGGACACCGCCACCGTCAGGCGAAGCCAAAGTGGAGACTACTCCGGAATCAAAGGAATCTGCCAAACCTGAGGAGGATTATCCTGTAGAACCCCCTACCCATGCGGACGAAAAGTCTGATGCGGTCGCTCCTGTTGCTGTCACTGAGCCGAAGGACGCGGCACAAACTGCAGAAGGAAAACCTGACGACAAGGTAGACATGGAAGGTGATGTCAAGACTCGCAACGACGCTTCAAAGGACGTTCCAGAGGAGTTGAAAACGGTTCCTGAGGGTGGTCCCGCTCAAGATACGGAGCCCATTGGAAAGGCTAAGGAACAAGAGAAGACCAAGGACACACCGCCCCAAGAAAAGAATGCCAAACCATCTCGTGACTTGGAAGATGTTTTCCCCACAGACGAGCAGAGTGACGTCAAGGAGAGTGTCGTTGGGAAAGAGGATGACCAGAAAGATGAACGTAATCGTGACGACAAAGAGGAAGAAAAAAAGGAAGATGATGTTGATGCCAAGGAACAACCAGGCGCCGACAAACACGTGGCATCCAAACCTTCGGAGTCCTACGATAGTGACAAGCCCATGGGCGAACCGGCCGTCACCACCAATCAGACAAAGTCGGACGATGATAGTGAAAAACCAATGATGGAACCAGCAATCACAACCAAATCCACTTCTGTGTCTGAAACAGAGCAAGCGGAGAAATGCACCAAGTCAGTTCAATTCGCGGACGACTCTATCGTAGATAAGATTGGCCAAAGCAGGAGAACCCCGTCAGGAAACAACACGGACGCTTTCTTTTCATGTGGACCTCTTTGTGGCAATTTTACGGATGTGACGGACGATGCAAAGCAAGGTAATATATTGGGGCTCAAGAAGGAGACAAGCCCTTCTCAACCAACAGCTGCTAAGCCCGCATTGAACACGGCTATGGAGCAGAGGAGGCCTCAGAAGAACGTTCCCAGAAGTCCTGTTGTTGTGGAGACAGTTGTTAGTGAACAAAAGGAGACAGCCCCCGAAGCGGAAGATCTGGCAGTCGAAAGCGAATTGGATGCTCCATCAGAGGAACAAGCTTCTGAGTCGGTTGTTAGCGAACAAAACAAGGAAGCGCCATCAGAAGTGGTGTTTCGCGAACAGCCGAAGGAGACGAAGGAGATCAGCAGCGTAGAGAACTGCCCGAGCGCCGGTGTAGAAGAAACGAAGGAGAACAGCGCTGCCCCTGCAGAACAACCCACGATGGCAGCGGTCAACGAGGTGAAACCTCAAGACAAGCCCAATGTTGAACCAGTCCAAGTGAAAATCACAGAGACAAACGCCGCAATTTCTCCCAAAGCAAAGGCCGCTGTCTCTCCCAAAGCAAAGACCGTCACGACCATCCCCAAGGACAATGTTGACTATGCAGACGCCATTGTAGAGAACGAACGCGAGATGACAGTCCAACAGAGTGCAACATTCGAGGTGCAGCAGGGCATGAGCTGTGCTGCTGTCATGACCTGTGGTGTCCTGTCCACGAAGCCTCCAAGACATATCCCACTTTCGCTCTCTCACGACCCTATATTTGATTTGAGAGAAGCTGCTGAGAAAGAGTTGGAGGCACGAGCTACCTTCTATGAAGAAAGCTTAGTGTTAGCTGCAATATCAGCCACCTCAGAAGCCAATGAACCTACGGAGGCCAAAGCCCACAATGAAGTGGCAACTGAGTTGCCGACCGAGGACGGCGATGGGGCTCCGGCAAAGGAAGCAGATACCAGCATTGAGACAAGCCCTGCTGACTCGAAGGCAGAACCACAACCAGTGGAGGGCTCGAAGTCCGCGGAAACGAAGGCAGACGCAGGGCCACTGGTAGAGGAGCAAGAGGAAAAGACGCCGCAAGGGGTAGCAACTCCCCCCAACAAAAGTGCTCAACCGACAATCGAGCAACATTCCAGTGAGCCCGAGCAACCTGCATCTGTCTCACCCAAAGCCGTTCCACCCAAAGCTGTCTCACCCAAAGCCGTCTCACCTAAAGCCGTCGTCGCACAGGTTCCTGCGAGCCCTAAACAAGCTCCGGTTCCAGTCAAACCAAAGCATCAGCACTCACCAAGGAAATCTTCGGAGACAACTCACGATTCAGCCATTGCCCCACAGGAGCCCGCGCACGAGCCCATGCCCACACCTATGAAAGGTGTCATAGTAGGAGAGGAAGAAGACATGACGGCTGCCAGCAGAGCACAGCAAGAAGCTTATGCATGCGGATGTACCATTCTCTAGAATGTTTGCTTGGAACAATAATACCATGGCTGGGGATACGCATATAATGTTGTTCACAGAAGTTTAAATATAAATATACATAGTTTTGAGTTTCTGGTTAGCTTCTGTCGCAGGCAGCCCATTCCACCAATGGTGGCGTCTTCCTGCTGCTAAATCATGGCCCGAGCATCTTCGGGACAGGTTCTTGCAAGAAAGTGAAGAGGATGGCAGACAGCAAATAATAGTGGTAGGTCGGAGTTCGCGGTGCGGTGTAAGCAAGGTATGTTGCAAACAAACGACCGCCACCCATGCATCCAAACAGTGGTTTCCCAGAGACTTGGATGGATACCGACCGCTATCTGTCCTCAGAGGAGATAGAATACACAGGAAACTTCTTATAGGATACTTAATAAATACGAAAAAAAAAAAAAACTGAAGTCTAATAACGGATCAGACGAGATGTGCTTGAGACTACCCACGAGCTAGGGCTCGGGTATTTCCCAGTCAAGTCTGCTCACCGGCCACACTGGCCTCCTGAGAGGGTGCAACGCCTGTTAGCTATCTAAGGATTTGTACACTGAGGTCAGAGCCATGATTCACCACAAATCACGAGCTCTTTGTTGAAGAGAGTTGGGGTTGGTAAAGAAGTTGAGGGGGTAGGAGGGGTAAGGAAAAAGGGATGGTAGGAATGTCCGACTATCCTGTTTCCAGGGCTGTGGTGTAGTGACTCTTGTAACACAGGTTCCCATGTGTTAAAAATTGAATGATGACTGTTGTATTCAGTTGCATGCGCATTCGAGTGGTATCTGGAATAGCATTCCAAATGTTCAGGGACTTCTTGCTGGTATGCTTGTAGAACTGAGTGAGTTGTGGATTGCTTGTGCTTTCTTTGCTTGTGACTTGGTCTCATGTCGTGCCCATGTCTGTCTTGGTTGCGCATGTCCCAGAGTTTCCACCATTCTTTATAGATAATGTCAATGAGTCCGTGAGCCATGTGAGTCCATTGTTGCGTTGGTTGCGGTCTTTTTCATGTTCAAATATCGTTCTTGTTCCTGACTAATTGTTTAGAGATTCTCCCCTTTAACAGATGATGCCATCCAATGGCATCTTGTGCTTGTTTCAGTGTGTCCATGAAGGATCTTCTTGATTGTTGTTGGGTTTTGGTGATGTAAACATACTTTGAGGCCTGATAGGAGAAGCCCTGGATTTTTGGAGAGGTGTCCTTTTTCTGGACATATGCTAGGACTGCACTGTAGCATTTCTCGCGCCATTTGATTCTTTCAGGGCTGCTGCATTCATCAGATGGTGCCTTGTTTCTGAAGGGTTGTTGCATGATGGGCATCCTGCATAATACTTGGGGTTTGTTTTATGAAGGAATGCTCCAACAGGTAGGACTTTGTTGAGGTATTTGACCATTGTTGGACGATGATTATCGTGTCTTCGCAAAGCTCTTCCATGTGCGGTCCAGTCAATGTCATTGAATGTGTCTTCTGACCAGTTGTAGTCTTTCATCAATTTTCTGTTTGAGCAGTGGGTAGGTTCTGGCACATTTCAGCTCTTGTTTGAGATTGAATGTGACTGTTCCTTGTTTCAGTTCAACTTGGCATCCACTGGTGGTAAGATGGGAACTCTGGTGAAGTCGGTGTCCGAGTGAGCTTGGAGCCATGTGTCGGCTAGCTTATCGGCATCTACATTCAGCTGAGCTTTCAGCGGGAGTTGGTCATATGTTTGTTGTCGTCTTGATGTCCCTTTATGTGATGGATTGAGGGCCTGGATGCTTCGTCGAGGTCTTCTAACATTGTGTGTCTGATTTCTGCAATGATGTCCCACTCAGAGCCCAGTGTGGTGTTGGGGTATATTTTGTGAAATATGTGTGCTTGGTGACTACTTCTCCGATGCTTTTGTTGTCACAGAGGTGCTCATGCTTGGTGAGAATCTCTTGTTTGTTGGGTGAATGAATCTTTTGGAGCTGTGCTAAGAACCTCATTGCTGAGAGGATTCCGTATCCTTCTGCTCTGTAGGAGTTGATTTTGTAACCGAAGGCTGGTCCACAGCAGCGGGCTAGGCGTGTGCCATCATGTTTGCTAATGATCCATGCAAATGAGCCTTTGGGGTTGGGTGATGAGCCGTCACTGGATATGATACATGGTTCGTTGCAGAGGGTTTCCCATAGTTCTGTCTCTCGACTAAAAGCTCAAGGTGTTCCAGCATTTTTCTCTCCCATTCTTCAAGGTGTGGAATGGCTTCCATAATTGTTGTTGGCTGTGTCGACTCTTGTGAGGCTGGTATGGATTTCCATCCTTCAAGGACCATAGATCCTGGTGCTCATCAACGGTGGCTGGGGTTGCTGATAGAGGTAGGGAAGTTACTGTGTCATTTCTGTGTGTATCGTAGCTGTGAATAATTGTGCATGCTTGCTGAATTTGTTGTCCATTGTTCTTTTGTAGATGTGGTTGGATTCTGGATCATAATAATGTGTCCATATTCTTCTCTGTTCTGCTAGTGGTACAGTCCAGGCTCCAAGTGGTTTGTTGAGGTTCAGGTTTCTCCATTACAGAGTAAGTTGAGGGCTTGTTTCCATGCTTTCCATGCTTTTGCATTGGTCGTTCTTGGTTAACTGGAATTCATCTGTCTGACTGACAATGTTTTTGAGATCTCCTGAGTGCATAGCTTTGTCGATCTTCGTTCGCAGGCTGTTGTTATGTCCGATAGCAGAGTAACATTGAGAAAATTCTGCAGTAATTGATTCGCTTGAGTCTGTCTTTTTGAATTTTCCGATTGGAGTACCAAATCCATTATGAAGATATATTTTGTCGTTGGGGCTTGGGATGTATGGGTTGGCAAGTTTGATGGTCGCGTCAATTGTTTTCAGATAGTTTCTCATGGAGGAGATCCATTTGGATTCTAAATGGTGGAATGTGGTTGGTTGTGTCTTCAAGAATTGGGGTTTGATGTGCCACAGCAGAATTGTGCCCATGCCATTGCTATGTGCAACATGAGTCCTGGTTGGGAGTGTGGTGATTTCCAGAACTTTGTGAATGTCCTGACTTGTCCGTATCCTTGGTCATCAAAAAGGTGGAACAGGCCTGCTCCGCCTAGGAAGAGTGGTCCATACAAAACATAAGGGAAGTCTTCCTGCTGTATCCCATTTTGGCAGTCATGGCTTGGTGTGATTGGGTTGGATTTTGTTGAGTTCCTTGAAGGTAAAGTGGCAAATTGGTAGGGCATAGCCCACACTGAGTTTGTAGATGGCCCAGTACATGCACTTGCTTCTGTTCTGGTGAGTGAGCATGTGTTAACTATTCTTGCGAATTCATCACACTTCGCCTTCAGCACTGCCTTTTGTTTTTGTTGGTCTGCAGGGCATTTGTGACATCCCAGGTATTTTGTTGCTTTGTTGTTCTCCCACTGGGTGATGGTTAGGGGTTGATTGTTAGAGTTTTTGACACTGAGGTGAGATGTTGGTTTTGTGATGAGTTCAGGTTCTCCTTCTTCGGTGAAATTATACTCAATGGCATGGTATCCACATTTGGGTAGCTCTAGGGCTTGATTGCATGTTTCCAGTAGGTTGTGCCAGAGTAGGATACTTAATAAATACGGTAGCACGCTTTTAGACTGTATGATACTCTGTTAGTAACCATCAAACGCTTGCTTTTTGGTTCAATGATTCAATCATTTGGCTTGTCTGTTGGATCCATTGCCATTGCGATTGCAATAGTACTGCAGTTCTCTCTTGTCTCTGTGCACTGTGCACAGGATTCCCAGGAGTGTCGGCTTTGCATCAACTGCACATCCTTATCCCAAGGCTTTCTTGGTACTGTAGCCTTCAGGTTGCCCATTTCCATCTCCCATCAATCCATCTACATTCTACATGCCAACGTGGCCAGTAGAGCAGTGGAGAAGCTGCTGGCTACGGTAGCTATCATTCGGTAAAGGTGGCTGTGGTACAGTCGAAGTAGGCCCAATGACAGTCAGAGTACCAGAGTACTAAGTCTTTTGGGCTTCGTACACTAAAGTGCATAGTGCATGTACGTGACACTCGTACACTGGGAGTCAAAAGTGTTGCACCGATCAGCGAGGATCCAGGCTTTACCGGGGCCACACGGCCATACAACGGCCAAACACGTCCAAACACGTTTCTTATTGATCTGTCTGAAACTGCAAAAAGGCCATCACTAATAGGAGATGCGGTAAATATACTTTCCATTTGAAACTTCAGAGTACATGTTTACCACAGCTACCTTAATATAACCGTCTTGGAGAAAGTGCCTCCGGAAAAAAGCTTCTACGAATAACCCTTTTGTAAAAGGGTTACTCTGTACTGTCTTGGCTTTGGGCACGGACCGTCGCTCGATACCGGTAGCACTCATCATTCTCCATCTTCTATCCATCGGTCTCCTTTAAAGAAGCCAAGCGCCAAGAGCGCTGCGGCACCGAACAACTTCTTCCCTCTCTATTAGCAGCTAGACCAGCTTTGTATGTATCGAGGACCATGCCTGTCAGCGTGGAGAAGAAGACTGTGAAAGTAAAGGCAAAGTCAAGAAGTAGCGACAAGGAAAAGCTGCGAGAGATAGAAGCGGAGCTGATCGATTATGGAGACTCGCAGGTTGGGAACGTGATTATCTCGGCTGCAGCAGCCACATTCCTTTTGAAGGGAGAAGACAGGCACCAGGTGATTAGCCTGACAGAGGACGAGACGTTTCGTAAGTACATATTTTGCTTCATGGGTAGACTCGACTCGTTCTCTCGGTGGATATGAAATGACTCGCCCTTAGTGGTAGGGTTCCAGATGATTGCTCATTCTCATCATGCATTTCTTAGGGACTTGTCAAAAGAAACTACGTTGTGAACCTCGCATGGCAGCTTTTGTTGGTGTTTTTGATGGCCACGACACTGACATGGCTTCAGAATACTGCTCTAAAGGAATGGTACCGCATATTTTGTCCGAACTGACGGGGCAATCAGTTCAAAGGGGTAGTCAGATGTGGAATATTATGGGCCCAGATAGAGCCAATGCTCCACTGGCATTTGACACAATAGATGATCCCACTCACTCTGATATGGAAATACCCTTTATTGCAGCGTTTCAAAAGGCACATGAAAGATTTGCCAACAAAATGGACCCTCCAACTTTTGACGACCTGAGCAAACTGGGAGGTACACCTATCAAAGTGGCCCCTCCAACGAGCCTGAACCCCATGCAGTGGATGGCGACATCACCGGAACCTCAACGAGGCGGGACAACAGCGTGTGTCATGTCAGTGGTATGTCAAAAGTTGTATTGCAACACGTGCGGAGCCCTGTTGGCTTTTCTCGTTTAGCTGTACCAACCCACCACTCATCCTTGGCTTTCCTCTCCAACCCACCTTGCCTGTTTAGTTCACAGAACTGGGAGAGGATCAACCAACTGTCGTGGTCGCAAACACGGGAGATTCTCGACTCATTACTGATGATGCCTCTGGCACCCACAGATATCGACAAGTCACCACGGACCATCGCCCCAGCAACCCTGCTGAGAAGAAACGTCTTACCGAAGCAGTGGCTCGGGGAGAAACGACGCTGCATCGTAGTGCGGAACATCGAGATGCTCGCATCTTTCCTGGCGGCTTGGCCGTGTCTAGAACGATTGGAGATAGTATGTTACTGTGAAATGGCTGGCGGATCGACTTGGTTCGCTGCTCTATCTCACACAAGTTTGCTCATTTTGTGATGTGGTTCTTCGGACATGACAACAATGCAGTTACCAGCAGCAAAAGCGTCATCTGTACGCCTGAAGTTGTGAATGTGCCACTGAAAATTGGCATCGAGGATGGAATGGAACGGACACAACGTTTTGTAGTGGCAACAGATGGTTTGTGGGATGTTGTTGAAAATGAGGCGGTTGGAAAAGCTGCTTCCAGGAATTCCAAGAATGCCACTGTCAAACGAAGAAAGTCTTCTGATGGCGTTAGTCGTAGCAAAAGCCCTGTTAGGAGAACTGGCAGCGTCACGTCATCAGCCAAGGAAGCTAAAAGAACCAGCCCCAAAGAAGCCGCCATGAAGATATTGCAGATCTGTTTGGACGCAGGCGGCAGTCGTGATGATATTACCATTTGTGTTGTGGATGTTACACGGGCACTTTGATTATGCTTCTTCGGCATCCACTGTACAAAATCAGCTATCATTTGTTTCCGGCTCTACCATACCGTATCTTCAATGCCTTCTTCTTGTACACAAGTGCCACGGCGATTGATTAACTGCAACGCTAACTCTTTTTTTGAAGGTTTGAAAATGATGAGAGCCTCAGGTTTTTCAAAAGGCAGTGTTGCCTTTTTGGTGGGATCCAAGCCTCTTTTCTAGATTCTGTGTGGGTTTGGTACACACTGACCGGCCTACTAGCTAGCCAGTAGTCTAGTTGTGTGGTTTTTATTGGCAGTAAAGGCGTGAGGGTGTCACAGTTTCGGAAAAAAGAAATTCCTCCAAAAAATGTTTACATTTGATCAGAAATTTCGTCCAAATTTACCATCCTTGATCAAAAGATCCAAAATTGCTTCACTTGCTTAATTGCGGAGACTTGCCTCTTGCCAACGAGACAATGAGACCGTCCTCTATCGGTACCGGTATCTTTGACACTTACTTCACGGTCCATACCTTGGGAAGCTGCCGCATACATCATTGAAACTCCTCACTGTAGAGCATGTTGGCACGGGTTAGCAATTGGGTAGGATGAAGTTACCGTAGAGAAAGCAGTGGCTACCGTAGGCAGCGCTATCCAACGTCACGGTACAGCTGTACATGTTTCTGCAAAGATGAGAATGAGACGTTGTGCTTTTCGCAGTAGACCCTCCCTGATGGTAGCTGCGTTGCTGGTTTGTGCCCTGACAGTAATTTGGGCACTGCTGCGACATCGAAAGTTGTTCAAGTTGGCGAGTACTGCAGCAATCCATGAAGAACGAGGCGATGGCGTCCTCAGAAGCGACGTCATTCAGGCAAAGGACATGCCTGAAGATGGCTCAGAGAAAACAGATCCGACGACTGCCTTGAAGATCCTAGAACCAACCTTTGAAGAGCGATTGTACATTGCCAAGCGGTTTGCGTTCAAGGTGTCAAATTTCAAGCTTCCAAAGCCCAAAAAATTGGCAGAGCAAATGACCCGATTGGGTGATTCAGAATGGTTTGTCCATCAGTCGATCCTCGAGAAATCGTTTCAGCAGAATGGTGGATGCGTAGTTTACAGCATTGGTGTGGCAGAACGTGATGCCTACACGACACTCATGGCTGCCAGGGGCTGTCAGGTGATTGCCTTGGATCCTACTGTAGAACATCCAACCCATTGGATGCCCAATGTCACGTTCTATCCGTGGGGATTGCGGAGCAACAGTGACGACGACAACGGGGGCAAAGGCAAGCACCAAGTCTGGAGCCACCCAGTGTATGGCAAGATTACCAACACAAGCGTAATCTATTCTCTGCCCACGATTATTGAAAAGCTGGGTCATCATCACAGCAAGGATACCAAGGCGATTACTGCCATGAAGTTGGATTGCGAGGGATGCGAGTTTGCAGCTTTTGAGGATCTAGTGACCTCATCGACGAGGATGCCTCCAATTCGCATGCTGGACGTGGAATTCCACTTTGCCTCCACCTTGGGAATGGCGAACAAGTTGGATGTGGCACGCATGTACTATGCTCATATCTATCTGAAACAGAACAAGTGCCAATTAGTACGACATCGAAGACACGCTGGGTTTGAAGTTGATCGCGACAAGGTACCGTCCATCTTGGTGAGTGCAGGTGTTTCCAGCCATCATTGCTGCTACGAAATGACCTATGTTTGTGGCGTTGACGATTGATTACGCCTGGCTGGCTAGGAGCCAATAGGTGCAAATCGTCGAAACTGCAACAAGGTGCCTAGTTAGTGGGGTTTGACTGTTCGATTTCCAAGCACAATCTTCGCGCATTCGTGCTGATCCATCACGGCTACTGAATAGCCTAAATGAAAGCGTTGCTACCTCTTGAGGACGATTCTGTATGGGCACAAAAACTGCGGCTAGCAACAGAGAGGTAGCAAATGGCATCACAGCTTCGTGGAAGGAGCTCTGGAACGTACTGCTGTAGAACACAGACCAGTCGAGAGGAACCCCACAGCCAGACCAGGCTGTCACGGTTCTTTGCCTAGCAGGACAAGTGAAGCCTGCAAAATTTGGCAGTCCTCTGCTCTTGTAGCTAACTTGCTAATGACTAGCTAGCAAAAGAAGCAGCATCTTTCGACGCAGTAGAACCGTATGGTCGAAAGGCCCGAATCGGCTATTCACATCCTCCTACGAGGCTTCACTTAACTGGGATGAACCACACCGGTACGAATCCTCCAGAGTTTGGAATCCTTGTTGCGAAATAGAGTATTTTTAAAGTTAACTGATGGAGGCAAGTCCCGAGGTCAAGTTGTATTGTTGTTGTCCTTTCCCCCCGACGCCCCTGTATTCATAGGTTTTGCTGTTGTTGTGTTGTTGTGGATGAGGAACCATAGCATAGCTTGCGCGTGAAGTTTCTTGTGGATGGGGGGCGGTTGACGATGATTGATTAATGCACTGGTTTTGTTGTCCTTTTGCCTGGATGGGTTTTCTTCTACCTGCCTTGCTGCTGCCTCTGCATATTTTTCTTTTGCACAATCATGTCTTTGCGCTTGGCCTCATCAGGGCGTTGCTTCATTCCATTGGTGCGTCCATGAGCCCCATGAGATTTGCGCTGGTAATATTCCTGTGCGTCGCTTTCTCCCAAGATTTCGTCCATTTCTTGTTCTGCCAGTGCTAACAAATCACCAGTGCTCTTGGCACAGCGTTTGATGGGTGTCACGACGTAGCGGGACTTGACCTTGTTTTTCGCACGGGGAATAGCAGCTGTCGTCTTGGTCTTTTCGGATGGAACATACTTGCTGGGTGTCAAGATGGCATCTTTGAAGGATACCTTGTTCTTGTTGAGCCATGGATTCTTGGCGTCTGAGCTGGCTGCCACGGAGGGTACCACGACAACGCTGGAGGATAGATGCGTCTGTGCATCCAGCAAGGAATAGTCCTCTTCACCATCTAGCACTCGAAGATCCGGTGCCGACGCGGAATTCTTTCGGGTCAGACCCTTCTTTAGAGGCCTGGGGATGGAAAGGACTACCTCTTCTCCGTTCTCACCCATCTGGCCACTGTCCGAAGGCGACAGCATTTCCCAGTCGTCTCCTCCTTTATCTGCCACTTCGGATGGGGTGTTGACTTGGGGAGTCCCCAAAGAGGGCCATTCTTCGGTTGTGCAATTCATGCGATTGGTAGATGGAGCAGCTGGAACTTTGATCATTAGAGCTTCTTCTCTTGTTTGGCTGAGCGATGTTCTTGTTATTTTACCCGTTGCTGGATTTGTGAGTGTCCTATGGAGAGACAAGGGAGATAGATAGTAACGTCAACAGTCCCAATGCGTTTGGTTGGTCCAGTTCGGAATTGTTCTTGGTTGTGGTCCATTCAGATATGTTGCTGTCCATCACCCATCAAATAATGGGGGTTCGCAATTCTCGCAGTGAAATGGACAGCCCCAGCAGATCGTGCCGAGGAAAAATAAATGAAGTGATGGTGCGGAAAGTGCGTGAGGCTCCAAGGAGATCTCACCAGCCTAAGTTAGTAGAAGAAAGATGTGAGTAAATTTTAAAAAAAGGGAACTGGTTTGATGCCAATTAGACAGTTTTACTCTGCCAGAAAACACTCTACTCTTGAGTAACTTATACGTGTAGATATATTTTGGTAGATATAGTAAAACACAGATGCAGCATGCAAGCCAGCAACTAAAAAGGGAATACAACACCATTCTAATCTCTGAATCTGCATGTATTGTTGTGGATAATTGCTTGCTTCTGATAGCTTTGGATCCACAAATACATGGCCATATATCCTCCCAACTTGCAAAGCCCACCAATACCAAGTCAATACAGGAAAATGAGTATCCACACAGGAATCACCACCAAAACACTACGAAATACCAAGGAATGATGAATCCAATAGAAGGATAAACTCTCCTCTGTGCATACAAGTTGCCGTGTAGCCTCATCCAGTTGATTATTGCCTTTCTTCCTCAGTCTGGGTCCTCTGTAAATAGCAACCGGTCGACACCACATCTATTTTGGGCAAAGTGGATATTATGGGGAAGGTGCACAAAATGCTGGATCAAATTTTAGCAGCTCTTTTATGTAGGTTCCTTATCATGTCGAGAGGCAAAATATGGGCAAACTGCACATATAAAGATGCCCAATATGCATCATGAAGATGCCTATTTGGCTAATACTTTTGTGCTATCAAGAGGGCAGAATATTGAGACAAGAGGGCTGAATTCAGGGCCTAATACCTATGCTACTATGGGGTATATATATTGTTCATTTGCATCTAATTGTTACTCTATCTACTAGTCATCCAATAAGTCCGCGACGACTTGGCCAAATCTACCAAGTCGAGGACTTGTGCATGCAGGAAAATGGGTACCGACACAGGAATCACCAACCAAACACTAGGAAATAACTAGGAGGGATGATTCCAATGGGAGGATCCACTCTCCTCGGTGAATTTGAGTTGTCGTGTACATCGTAGCGTAGCTTCCTCTTGTTGCCTTTTCAATGACTCGACGACGATCTCCACCGTTCAGGCTGGTGATAGGGCTTGAGTAAACAGTCTCATCCGTAGCGGTAGCCTCTCCTCTTGGCTGATATCATCATCCGAAGCGATCGATTGTTCCTTCGTTCGTCCTGGACAATGAGAATTCATCGGCCGTCAGCAGTACGAGAATAGAAAGTAAGAAATAGATATGGTTTTCTCTTCTCTTCTGATACTGCAGAAAACCAGTGACTTACCCTTGCTTTCAAATTACACCAACTTGGCCGTCATGGGCCGAGAGCTGACTGCCATCCCATGGTCCATAGGATTCAATGAGGGATGGCTTTCGAATCTACACCGGAGACGATCGGCTTGAGTGAGGCATGATAATAGAGGTGCGAGGATCGATTAAATATTAAAGAACAACTCTGTTGATGGCTGAGATCTGCCTGCCTGCCCATGGTCCATAGAAGTGAATGAGGGATGGCTTTCCAATCTACACCTTCAACAAACACACTTGATAATAGGCTTACCTCAAATCGAATCAATCAATCGATCCATCCGCTTGAATAAAGAACTCACTCACCATCGATGTCGTTGTCGGCCACAACAACAAACAAGGACAAAGAGAGGGCCGCCACCTTGCCACCACTTTCTGTCCTATGGTTGCTCCAGCAAGAAAGCATCTGTCTCTTCGGTGGCGCTTCATGTTTGTGGGGGAAGGTTGGTTTATACCCCCTGTTCTGTGACGACAACAACCATTGTGCCCCCTTTAGTAGAAAAACCATTACCGGGTGTAGATCGCCCCCATCTCTTTTTCTTCCCATAGCTTTTTCATATCAGATGGATTGATATTGGTCATGGCTACTTTAATCTGTGTACACTTCAATAGGTTGGTGCTTCACCATGGCTGTGCCAACCTTCACAAAAGCCTCCGTATATCTGATTGAAAAATTGGTCCTGCCACTGATATTTGCATAGTGAAGCCCTGCCAAAAAATGTTTTAACTAGCCCCCTTCGAAACCCCCATCATTAAGTCGCGAGGAAACCTCACGGACAGCTGCGGGTCGTTTCGGACTTTCAATTCAAGTCCATCAGATTTTCAAATTTCATCAATAAATGGAATAAAAGTATAGATAAAATTCAAATGTTTGCAATTTATTAAGATAAGTTTTCCACGTTTGTAGCCCACGGTTAGATTTACCTGTTTTTTTCTAACAAGGTCTTTGGTGGCTCAAGGGAGAGATGGGCAGGGTGGTGCTGGTCCTTCTCTGGATACGGTAACAATCGTGTTGATCCAGGTGTACGGTAGGGAAAGGTATACCGGTATACATACATGTAGGTCCAGGAGTGTTGGTTAGGTCTGAGGGCGGGTCGAGGGGCAGGAGTGGGGACATAATCCTTTGAAAATCAGGTAGTTGGTCAATCTTGCTACTGAATGGTGTATTCAAAATAGGACATCAGATCCACTTATTCCATTCCTAGCTAGCTAATTGTTGCATGCACATAATCTATAAGTACTCCTCAAGCCTTAGGTACGATCTCGCATGGCTCTTCTGCGCTGTTGCGTCCGGTACGGTATGACTTATCCTGGAAAGAATTTAAGAGCCTCCGCACGAGCCATACGTCAAGACAAAGTAGCCCTTCACTCATTCTTGATGCCAGTGGCGATCTTCTCGTTCATTCCGAGATCTCCAGAAGCTTCTGCCAGCTTTCGAGCCTTTCGGTTCCTCACAAGCTGTCTCAACATGTATTTGGCCTTCCTTTGTCCTTCAAATCAGATGGTGGCGCTTTCAAGAACATGAAAAAGGCAACAATGCATCCAATCCCCATGGTTTGTAAGACGTGAGTCAGTCGTCAGGATGTAATTGTCAAGCAATTCATCCACGCGATACTAGTAGCTCAAAGCTACAGTGTCCATGATGTGGGCAAAGATGATGAAGGACAGCAAGCCGTTCACCACGGTTGCCTTGAAAAGGGCATCTTGAAATCGCTCAGAGCTAGAAGTGCCTTTGACTTTGTAGAGACAGTACCAAATGAAGCTCACAAAGCCGGCCAAGAAGAAGCACATGGCCGTTTCAATGACGACGTGAGGAGAGTAGGGAGTGGGCAAATAGCGGGTGGCACAAATCCCAGCGATCGTCAATGCTTCTACAATGTACCACCTGTTCACAAAGTCCGCCTCGCTAAGGTCTTGTCGAAAGATGGGGTTGGACTCTGTGGTGGTTGCCAACGCCCACAAAAAGTCCATTCCCAACGTCAAGGCGACCCCGACCAATGCGAGGTTAAAGGCCAGGTCGTCAATAGTCCAGAGCAATGTTTCATCTTGAACGGGCGGTATGACGGCACCAAATCTTCCGTTCCAAAGGTACCAAATGGAAAAGATTGCTTCCAAGGCAGCAAACAAGTATACGTTTTTGCTGAAAGGTTGATTCTTTGCTTCCTTGGACTTTTGAACAATCATGCCAAGCTGCATCAACTTCACAACCGGGACGATTGTAGGCACAACCACATTGAGATCAAAGGGAGGATTTTCGTATACTGTATGGCGTATACCATGATGCCTGCGGTGGAGCTCGATCGAATGAATACTTGATTTGCTGGATCTCCCAGCTTAGACTAGCTAGGTCGGGGCAAATCTATTATGAGGAGCCTTGTCGGAGAGTAGCTTGATGGCTGGAAGTTTTGCGATACGGTGCCGGATTAGCACTTGATTGGCATCAAAAGATCTTTGACGACTGGGCATGGTAACTGTAAAAGTTTCTTGGTTGTCTAAGATCCAACTTCATTATGGTAAACCGAGAGATGAACAGCAAGAAACGAACCGACTGTTCGACAACGAGAAAAGAAGCTTCTACATCTACCGATTTCTGCGAGTGTCATTCAATCTACCGGTACAAGGAATCATTGGCTGGTTCCTCCAAATGCCACCACTCATCAAGTAGCAAAGCGAAAGGCAATTGCTTGGTGCAGGCTGCCGATCGAGCTCTGTGAACAAGTCCCAAGCGGCCAGCTCTTGTAGGACGAGCTCTTCCAATTGGCAAGATGACTGATGACTGCAGACCTCCAGTTGGCCTTCAAAGACAGTGGTCAAGAGCTACAGCAAGGGCACACTCACGTTGGGTCCACTCGTACTAAACTAAACTCAGTTGGATGATCAGCTGAGGCTCATTCGCTGGGAGTACCGACACAGTACCAGAGGCACAAGCGCAAAATTTGACTACAACATGCAGCATCGCATATCGCAGCAACACAATAGTTACAGTCGTACGGATCGGATGGCTAGAGAATTTATATTCGTTTAACGCTAATGACATACAAAAGGACTCAAAACAGTCACTCATGATGGCAATACAATATTGTGTTGCCAGAAACTCATCCCAGTTGAGCGGAGTGACTGAGTCCTCTGTCCGGGAATATCTTGTTGGGAGGCTCTTGTCTTTTTGTGTTGTGTTGCACCTACAAATCCACAGTGTCCTGCATTTCATAGGCACGATCAGGTGACACCATCTGCGATGGCGTGCTCATAGTTTGGAAGCTTCTGCGAATATCTCCCTTACTTAACCTCTTGGTGCGGATACGATCGTCGGGAGTCTGAGCAGCGGCGGAATAACTTTTCCCACGGTAGTTGTCGTACTCGGAGGAAACCCCGGAAACATCACTAATCGCGCTCCGCTCGGAGCGAGGACTCACAATGTTGCTTTCTTCCACAAGCACGTTGTGTTCATCAAAGATACTTTTGTCAAACACGCTGTGATGTCGAGGAGTTGCGGGTTCGGGCGAGAGGGGACGAGTTCCTGTGGAGGATGGACTATCCGCAGCTCTCTCTGCCCTGTAGCCGGCACGACCACCCAGAACGCTGGTAACGGACCGAAGTGTAACATTCATCTCTCCATGAGAAGGGCCATCCTCACGGGAAACGTTAGCCTTGGAAGGGAAAGTTTCAGGTTCATATCGAGTGGAAGGCAAGGTGACTTCGTCCAAGTTGAAGTGCTTGCCGCCCTTCTTCTTGTTGCGGCGTTGGTAATCGTCCAGGAGGTGGTCGTGGTTCTTCCACATATACACTGCTGCAAATGCAACAAGGGTAATGCATGCCAATATGGCAAAGGCAATGCCGAACTTGGCTCCACCGGATCGCCCACTTGTGTAGGTAGGGGGTGATTCAATGGGAGTTTCCGAGTTGTTGTTGAGCCCATCATCCCAGGCTCGTTGATTGGCAGGTCTATTCGATGCAATGAGTGCCGTTGGTGGTGCTTCATAGCCAGATACGAGGTTCAAGTCATAAATATCTGGATCGAGACCTGTAAAGTCCGTACTGGCAAGGTTCATTCCCACCGTCAAGGTTTCCAAGGCAATCGTCTCAATATCCTTGGGAGTGACTGTCATGGTTGTGTCTAGATAGACGTAGGTAGATCCAATCACCTTGTAGCAGATCAGATCGGTTGAGAGCAACGCCATAGTTGAGAACTCCGAGGAACACTTGTCCGCTGCTGTACCTCCCATCAGAACAATATCCCATTCGCCAACTCCTGTTCCTACGATAGGTTCCAGAGTCAATTGCAACTTGCGCTGATCATCATCATGGAACTTGGAGTATACTTGCTCTTCCATCAAAGCCCGCTGCCTGCGGGTGTTTCCTGGTTCAACAGACGTGGTGTCACAGTCTACAAGCCAAATGGCTAGAAAGTGCTGAATGGCCTTATCGACAATATCCGCGACATCCAAGATATTGCGGGTGGTACTCGTGAGGATTTCATACTGATAATAAACGGGTACGTAGGAAGACGTGTGGAATTCGGCTCCTGCTTGAGCCGCGTCGCACTTGTCTGCGTACGTGGCTAGTTGGGATGTTTGGGTAGTGATACTACCCATCGAGTTGGAAATAATCGGACTTGTACGGGTGGCATCGGCAGGAACCTCGTCGCCCTTTTTCCAGCCATGGATGTGTCCAGGCTCACCATGCTTTGGATTAACCCAGCCGCCCGTACCTGTGAAGAAGCCACCAGCACGACCACCATCCGCATCAGCTTTCTTGCTTTTCTTCGACTTGTCTTTGCTAGTACGACTGCTGTCAACTGAATGCGGATGCAAGCGACGCTTCTGGAAGTCCCCTCGGACGCCACGTTGTTTGTTGTTGGATCCAACAGCTGCTGTATCCACCATGGTGGTAGACCCCATGAAGAGGATCAACACTAGTAATAGCATTCCCATTCTTTCCATCTTCTGTTGGATACTAATAACTACGCTTGACGATGTGTGTGCTTCTATTGCTAAAGAAGTGAGACATGCAGCCGAAGCGATAATGAATGAACCTCAAATTTAAACAGTACCGCGGTACTCAATAAATACAGAGACACGGGCCGAAGCATCGGTTACTTAGGCTCCTCACAATTTTAGCTTCCTCCGGTTAAAAGTGCAAACGGCCACTTTTGTTCTTTTGTTTTGAACAGCTTTTGAACCCACCCTCTTATTAGCCAATGCAACGTTCGGAAATTCACCTTTTCTGTGAAAGAGGAAATTTTAAGAAGAGTTGAGTTTTCAAAGGTTGAACATTGAAGTGCAGGTACCGGTACCAGGCTAGGTACATGTAATGAAAGGCAGAACTCTAGAGAACATTCTTTCTTCGGCTTGGATTTTCGGATCGATGGTTGTTGCGTTGTTGCCACCAAGCTTCCAAAGACGAAACTGTGTGGTATCAAGTATGTTTGTTCATAACGAGGGGATCTTCTCACCCAGACTTTGCCTCTCCCAGAGTAAGCCATTTCTATTTGTCATACCGGTAGGTGGCTGTGATACCTGTGAGCCAAGAACCAGAAACGAGCGATCTTTCCACGTACGTGTACATGTGCAATAGTGCTACATAATCTAATAACGAATCAAGCTTTGGCTCGGAGATAATGTCTCTGCATCAATGCTATCCCATCTCTCATTTCGCTGCTGTTGCGGTTGGTACTGTAGTGGAAATGTTGAGAAACTCGTTTTTCAATATGTACCGTATCCAAAAACGCTGGAACAATCTTTGAAACCGTATCCTGTCGGTACGAGTGCCTGTGCCATTTTCGGCGTTGCGTCCCTCTCTACCGGTACTGCAAGCAGCGCTTTTAGTCGCAACAGCACCAGTACAGTTCCCTACCCAGAAGTAGACGGGTTGCTACCGGGAGCTACCGTAGCTGGCTGCAACCACCTACTGACCTGGACTACCAGGTACCGATAGCTACTGTACCGTGTCTAGAGTAGACTATTTGACTACATGTAATAGCTAGCTAGTAGTAAGGTAGACACCTGGACCGTCCAAGGGTTTTTGCTCAGGTTTAAAAACTGCTCAAATCGTGGTTCTGGTTAAGGGAATGTTAAGGGAATGTTGAAGCTTTAAGGGAATGTTAAGGGAATGTTAAGGATTTAAGGGAATGTTTTAAGGGAATGTTTTTTTTATTAAAGGAATGTTCATTTTTTTAAGGGAATGTTCTATGGGGTTTACATGAAGGCTAAGAGGAATGTTTCGAAGCGTTAAGGGAATGTTGTTAAGGGAATGTTGATTTAAGGGAATGTTAAGGGAATGTTAAGGATTTAAGGGAATGTTTTAAGGGAATGTTTTAAGGGAATGTTTCAACTGCAAAATTTTGAGTTTTTTTTAAACCTGAGCGAAAACCGTGGGACGGTCCAGTGTCCAGTACCCAGTACCGTCCTGGTACTGGTAGTCTAGGTGGTATGGATGGGGAAGTGAGAATCTTCCGTTTCTTCCTCAGGGTTCGAGTTTTCTAGCCATAATCCAATGCTACCGTTTGCCGCCGTCCGCGCGAGTGCGACCTGCTCCTTCCAACTTTCAAAAAATTGCCGCCTCTCTCACTTCATTTTTTTCGAAAACATCACATTTCTTCTGTTGTTTCTCGTTCTGATACCTTGCCTTCCCACGGCTTGTTTGAGTGGTACCAGTATTGGCAATAGGACTTCATCGACTCGACTAGACTCATCAACATGCCAAAGGTCAAGCCAACATGGGTGTGCCAGAGTTGCGAGCGCCAGTTCACAACCAAGTACAGCTTGATGCGTCATTTCAAGCGCTTCCCACAGCATTCGCCTCCTCATCTCAGTCCAACTGACGGCGAGATCAAGCCGATCACAGTCCAAATCAACGACAATGTTAGAACTGTGACCGGCATTCCTATCCAATTGGCTCCCGGCTCTGCTTCCTCTCATGGACATGGAACTCGGTTTCGGCAGCACAAGCATCAGGAGATTTCCGAAGAAGAGGATGCTGTCATGGTAGAATCAAGCACTTCCAAGAAGAACTCACAGCAGCAGCCAATGAACCATTCGACTGGACACTCTGGACGCCGTTACTCGCTTCACAACGTTTCCGACATCGAAACATCGCCATCTTCTTCCGAGTTTGATTCTCCTGCCGCCAATGATACTTCTACCGAAGAAATGTCCAACGACGAGGCTCCCAGCACCAAGAAGAATCAGCACTATCCCTTTCTCCCGCCATTCTTGGAAGATGAACAGATTCTGAACATTGCTACCCCTCAGCAGCCACTACAGCAGACTGTCCATTCTCCACTCCCTCCATCTGGAGCTCTATCTCCGGCTCCTCCATCGGCCGATCCCAACCGACTCTTGTCCTCTCCCTTGGCGGCACACTACAGTTGGGTCTTTGCCAAGGACACTACCGCTCCAGAACCAGGACAAGCTTTTCTCAGTCCATTGGCACCTGCTTGTACGAGTACCAACTTCCGTCAGGTCTTTCAAGAAGAAGAGGAAAAACTAAAGCGATTGGCGGCATCCGCAAACAAACATGTTCGTTCTCCTGTCGAGTTGGCGGCGCTAGACAAGAGTCTCTTGTTGGGAGACGAAGAAGCGACCAGTCCCTTTACGTTTATGGAAAAGACGTCTTCTCACGAACCCATCATCCCCGTGGCAGCCACCGCCCTGGACTTTCTTTCGCCACCCTACCAGTCGGCTCGTGAAGTCAACATGGATGACTTGGACCTGGGACGCTTCTACGCGCCCATGGTATGACGGAGAGAAGCAGCTTTGATCACGCTAGTCAGGCTCGTCTGTGTCAATGTGTCTGTATGTTTGTGTTTGCTGATGAATACTGTGTCTATTCCATTTCATGTTGTACTTTAACGGGGGTTGGGGAACCAGATCGGTGGTTGTGAGTTGAAAGATGGTTTCGAAGAATGATCCTCTCTATATAATACATATGTTGCATTCTTTAGTAAGTAGGAAAGATAATAATAAGTGACTGACAGGCGTCGATACTTGCATAATAAGAAGCTTCAGTTAACCCATACTTACTAATGTAGTAGTAGCATAGATGCATGATACACACACACGCCCGAAAAGTGCCGGTACTATTCAAGTAGGAGTCAAATGTTTCCATCGTGAATCATTCCTTGGCATTACTACTAGCCAGCTAGTACTTCTTCTCGTCGGGCAGACACCGATACCGGTACCGCAGCAGGATGAGAGTACTGCACTGGTACGATGTACACTAATGGTTGGTTGGCAGTGCTGTTGGAAGCATCAATTGTCGCTGGGTTGCGAGCAAAAGCTGCCACTGCACTCACTGGTCCGACTTGCCCGGAAACCCTACAAACAACTAAAATTCCTTGTAGTCTAGTGATCGTAAAAGTACTAAAAGCGCTACTATCTTATACAGTTCTATATTGTAGGTAGAACGACAGGTTGCAGATCAACCTTGGACCATGTCTTCTCCATCTCATCAGGATCGGACACGAGAAATAATGCTTGCAGCCACCACCACATTTCCAAGTCACACATTTTAAAATATGCAATACACTAAGCCGAGAATCCATCAATTAAAAAAGGAAGCCCCTTTATGCAGAAAGCATTTCTTGTTTCAAGACCACACATTCTTCCTCTACACATGTACCTGTTGTTTTCTCGTCGTCGTCGTCATCATCATCGCCATACCCAGCATGCTAGCTCGTTTCGTTTATTGGTCGTCATTGTCTGCAGTCTCATCTTCTTCCGATACCACCACTGCATTCTTCTCGTTAATCTCTCGCCACTTCAATGCGCGGTCTCCAATTTCCTTGGCAATGTCGCGTGCGGCATCCGGAGCTCCAATCTTCTTTGCAGCTTTGCTCAATGTGGCCATTTTCTCATCATCCAGGAGCCACATGCAAAGTTCCTCGGCAATGCCGTTGGGATCCCTGTCACTGCAGAAAGCACCAAACTCATTGTCGACTACAAAATCCACGTTTCCCTCTTCTTGACCCGGCAGGTAGGATGTCAACATGACTGGAAGGGATAGCGCCGCGGCTTCGACAATTGTTCCTGGACCGGCCTTGGAAACAAGGACATCGGCTGCCACCATGTACTCTGCCATTTTGGTGACAAAGCCAAGACCAACAACTTTGACTTGACCGGGGAAGTGGTTGCCATTGCATTCGCTCAGGTCGATACTAGACTGCCCCGGTATAGCAACCGGCGATGACTTTCCAGATCCAGAGCCCGACAACCCAGCGTCGAGCATTTGTCCATTTGCGTCAATTTCAATCGAACTGCCCTCCGCTTCGTTTCCGGCATTGTCGCATTTCTTCTCTTCCTCCTCCGATGTGGCCTCGTGGCTGTTGCTGCGTGGGAGGGGAATGGAGACGGCGGCTCCGATCGAGCTACTGCTCAGGATTCTTCGCAGGGAGCTTCCCACATAAGAGCTGGTATCGACGCAACCCACGTTGGAGACACTGGAATTTTCCGCAGAAACACAGTCACGAATGCGAAATCTGGGTGTTTTGTTCTTTCGGTCCTTGGCGCGAACCCATGACGCAATGACTTCGTTCCAATTGCGTTCGTCAATGGATTTTTTGAGTTTATCGTTGCGTCCACAGACGACCAAGACCTGTGAGTCAATCCCTTGAGAAACTAGTTCACAATAGAGAGCGTCAACAATGTTGGCAAGAGAGCCGACGCCCTCTCCACCTCCCATGACCAGAATCGTTTTGAAGTCTCCTTCTGTGAGAGGCAATTCCAATTCTTTTTGGATACTGCGCTGGTACGCCTTGCCTTCCGTGGACATGCGATCGCCTAGCTTTTCCGATTGTTCGGCAAAATCATGTCGAATGGGGAGTCCAATCTTGACGAGTTTTTCCTCCGGCACCTTGCCTCGATTTTTGGCCAACTCTTGGATTTGATCGGACCCCACAAACATCTTTTCCACGCCATTGGCAAACCACAAACAATGGGCTGATCCGAGATCTGTCACGACGGTGAACATGGGCAAGTTCTTTCCCGTCTCGGCGCTAATTTTCTTGCAACTCAGAACCGGGACATTGCACATGAGAGGATGGACACTGACGACCACATCTGGGTCGTATCCCTTGATCCGCCTTCGTACGGCACGCTCACACATGAGCTTCAAATGAGCGTCCGCCAACATTTCAAAGGCCCTCGAGTTGGAGACGCTGTAGACGAGTTTCCACTGAGCCGGATGTGAACTCAAGTGCTTGTAGTATCCCACCAGCGAGTTGTAGGGTGGGACTCCATCCTTTTCCACCACATCCAGCAGGTCGTACGTCGATCCAGGATACAGCAATTGGAACTGCCTCGCCAGAGATTCCGCACTCGCACGGTGGCCACCACCCGTGTCCGAAGACAAGAAGAGCACCTTCAATCCCTTCTTTTCCACAGGTTCCGGCACCGAATCTGATTCTGCCTTGATGTCTGATGCATCCGTATCATTCATGGTGGTGAGGAGAGCACAATCTGTGTCTACTGGTGCCAAGGTCATATTAAAACAGGTGCCTTTTTGCCTAATCTCTTGTTTGTTGTTGTTTGTTGTTTTTGCTTGGTGTGGTTTGTCTTTGTGGACGAATGAATCGAATCTCCACCGGTCTATGTGGTGTGAAATGTGAACACGAGTGTCGACCAGGCAAATTGCATTCGAATTGTTCGAATCACAAGCCAGAGAGGAAAGTCAGCGCTAATACGTAACGGTGCAACATGCCACGCATCATTGAAGCTTGTCGTGGGCATCTGCCGGCACGGCTCTTGACATGCAGGCGACCAAATAAATTTTGAGGGAGGAAACGGCTTCCCAATTTTTTGGTGGTGTCACGCATTGTGTGACCGCTGCAGCGAGCTACTCCAGTAGTCTAGTAGACTACGGTACGGCACTTGGTGGTACCGGTAGACTTCATGTACTCTATCGCAATGACTCTAAGCAGAGCAATGTGGAAGCACACTTGCTCCTGCCTGGACTGGTACGTCACCGTAGATAGGGTTAGGGTTATCAGGAGAACAGTCGCAGCAGGAGCCAATCCAAGCCAAATTGCTAGCAGCCACCAATCGAAGAGGACAATGGCGTCCTTTTCTTTTTTTGATTGAACGGCTACAAGCTACGCTACTAGCCTGTCGTTACCGCTACTGCTACTACTGCTTCTAGTGCTACTGCTACTGCCCTCAGCCGTCGGTCTGATAGCAGGAGCTCTGTTATTCGTTGAATGACCGGTCGTTGTGCCTTTCGGCCGATGACCGATCGATCCTTTTCCTCGGCCATGATGCGTTTCGCTAGCCCCATCTTGAGCGACACCAAATGGTGCTTCGTTTCCCCTCTTGAGCGACACCAACTGGTGCTTCACTCCCCTCTTGAGCGACACCAACTGGTGCTTCACTCCCCTCTTGAGCGACACCAACTGGTGCTTCGACTCCCCACCTCTTGAGCGACACCAACTGGTGCTTCACTCCTCTCTTGAGCGACACCAACTGGTGCTTTGCTCCCCTCCTCGGCCAACTGGCCCTGGAGTGTATCCTCTCCTCCTCCCGGTGTCGCCGTGCGTCCGACTCCAGGGCCATGGTCGATCTTCGCGATTTTCCTTTTCGCGATTTTCAACAACAACACCAGATCGGCCCTTAAGTCTTCGACTGATCGGCCCCTAAGTCT
>CAICTM010001295.1:0-32202 GCA_903772945.1 Seminavis robusta | reverse complement strand
TGTTGTTGTTGTTGTTGTTGTTGTTTGATGGACTTGTTGTGGATGAACGGCCGTTGTCGTCGTCAACCACTCCACAGCGCCATTGTCGGCAGCCAACAACCACTCATCTTGACGGCCGGCAGTCCACAACCACTCATCTCGCGAGCAGCGCTGCTGTCGACGGCCGGCCGGCCCTTGTCGTCGACAACCATCGTCGACGTTCGCTCACAAACGTACGGCCGTCGTCGTCGTCAACCACTCCACAGCGCCATCGTCGCAACCACTCATCTGCTGCCGACAGTCCACAACCACTCAGCTCGCAAGCAGCGATGGCCGGCCGGCCGTTGTCGTCAGCAGTGCCATCATCAACAAGCCAACAACAACAACAACAACAAGACTTTGCTCCCACAATCGTCTTGAGAGAGGCAAGAAGCCAAGAGGACAGAATTGGAGGCATGGGTTGCAGCAGCAGCCTAGGCATTAGTATCCGATCTCTTGATTGGCTCTGACAACATCACAATGATGATGTTGTCAGTAATTCATTCATTCAACACCCAACTGCGAGAAACAAAAAATGCTATGATGATACTACCAACAGCAAGTTACGAAGAAACAACAACAACTACTACTACTCCCTTGATTGCTGCGCTATTTTGCCTTGAAGTCAGTGCCTACTTCGGTAGGGGCAAGGCTCTTGGCAACAACAGCTAGCATTATGGTGAAGTACAATACAGTGCGTTTTTGTTCTCCCATTGTCAACTCCTTGACCCGATACCACTACCGACCGACTACCACTACTGCTACCCACCACCAACCAAAACGACAGCTGTGTTTGATGCCGCCTTCGGGCTACGCCGGAGGCTATATCATTTTTTCTTCTTTTCCTGTAAGTAAGTTTCCCTGTTCATGTTGCCATATTGATTTTGTCTCCTTTATGAGCGTCTGACTTCCCTAAGCCAGCTCAACAGGATCAACAGCAAAATCCCCTGTGCTATTTCTTCGTCTTAACAAGAGTATAATGATAAGAGGTCATAGTTGTCCTACCGGCAGGCTCAAATTTGTCAAGAATACAATGGCACGACCGATTCGAAATGGACCAAATTTTCTCTCTGGTTTTTCTGGGATTTTGGCTGTGAAGACGGAGTGTTTGGCTATGCAGCTGAGTTTGCTTGTTGCCACCACAATCCTAGCATTCATCATGCCCTACGAATTCAAGACGAAAGGAGGGGGGATCTACTCTGCTTCCTGTCGGAGACCTCCTCGAGCAAACATTGACCCACTCAAAGATTCTTGCTTTCAGTCTTTGCTTCTGAGGATGTCGAAATGCATTGCCCACTCAATTCGCAAGGAGAGCGATGAGATTCTTGTTTGGTACTTTGAAAATAGCACGTTCTTGGCTCCAGAACAAGCATCCAAATTGCACACCTTTCTTTGTAATGCAAAGGATGTTGAAATGAGTTACGTTTCCATGGACCGTCGGACCCTCATTATCAAGACGAGCCATGGTGAAGAGCTCACGGTGATGCTTGCCTGCAAACACTCTAGATTCTACATTGAGCCTCCTCCTGAAAGAGCAGGAATGCATGATGTTCTCATGGAGATGGCATCCCTTCCATCCTTCTGTCAGAATGAGCAAGCGGATGAACAAGTGCAAGCAGCTGAAGACGGCCCCTCTGTTATTGATCTATTATCCCCTTGCAGCGCAGCAGGCTCAGAGTTTACTTTAGAATCAATGGAGTGAGCTGCAAAACTTGATGACTGTCAGTGGTTTTATATTTGGATGTGTAGCTAGAATTATACTAAAAGCCGCTTTAAAGATATCCAATGCAGATTACATGATGCGATTATTTGGATTTGAAGGAATATTGATACCTTGACCAAAGAGCAAAAAGCACGCTAGTTTTAGATCCAGACTATGGTGAGAGTAGATTTGCAATGATGTAGTCTCCCGTGCAAAATAGATGCTTATAGAGCTTATTTGGAATACTATGACACAACAACCATACATCTTCCATTTCTTGAAATAGAAATTGGATGAGATTCAACTTGCTTGCCGACCAACAACCAATGCTTGCAACAATCCATGGCATTGGTCGTTGCATCAAACGTACTCGGACTTTACTTTGAAGACATTACCAATCTCGTCATCGTCCCCAAAGGGCTTCTTCCAATTGGCAGGAACTCGGCCACAAACCAAATAATTGTAATAGTCGATCCAAGCCTCCTTGACAACAGATTCATTTGTGTCCACAAACACGAGGCCTTCTGGGAGCTTGCTGCCCTGGCGTGGATTGGTGATTGGGGCAACGTCGTGCTGTCGAGTCTGTTGACTTGACTTGTATTTGTCGCCTTCTTTCAGCTTGCGTGGCCCACACTTCCGATTGTCTTGCAAGGACGTTCGAGTTGATTGGTACTCACTGTTTAGGCCCAACGAGAAACGCTGTACCGTCTTTTGCACTTTTCCTCCTGTTGTAACCATACTTCTGACGTGCGTGCTTATTGTTTGGGCTCTTGGATGAGTGGCTTCAAAGCTTTCCTCGTTGACCAATCCAATTGTATTGTGCTCCTCTGCAAAGGACGTCAAATGTGCGATTAGAGTGTGCAGTTTGTTGAAGACGGAGTCATTATCTTGAATCATGGTAGTCCATTGTCGACCGTATTCTAAGGAGCACTCCTTGAGACGCTTGATTTCCTCGGCAGATAACTTTGATTGTCGCTTTAGGATTGTTCCAAGCTCAAGCAGCAACTGTGCAAGATTACGCCAAGTTGACATGACCGCTTTCACCTCGGCTTGAAGATGGGTATCATTGCCTTGCTCATAGGCGCAATCAACTCTGTTGGCAATTTGCTCATACTTTGCGAGGACTTTGATTCCATTTTTGTTTGTTAGCTCCAATCCAGAGTGTTCAACGTTGAACCTGATTCCCCCATCAATGCAGAAAGACTGATAGAGCAGGTAACTTGCGATTCCCTCTGGTTTCGATCCAGAGTCCTTGAGAAACTTGCTTCCGGCAGCAGAAAGTTCTGTTGCTGCTTTTTGAACCAAAGCCCATGCTTCCATTCCAGACTGAACAGTAAGCTGCTCTCTTTCCGCTAACAAGTTCGCAGCACGCTCAACTTGAGATGGAATCTCTGGCCATTTAGTTGCTGCCTGGAGTTGTTTGAAGAGGGAACGATCCTGTCGATGCAATTCTGCGAGCAAATCCTTGATTTCTTGTGTGTTATCTGAATCCTTTACGGCGTCTTTTAATCCAGCGAACCATGTTGATTTGCGATCAATCTCTCGCAAAAGACTGAATGTACGTCGAGTGAGATGAGTCATGATCCCTTGGCACACATGCATGGAGCCCGCTGTATTTTGCGATGGTGGTGTGAGCAACAATGGCCGGTTAACAACGCTTTTCGCTTTGAGCTTGATGGCCATGGATGCTGCTGACGAGTCATTCGCAACTTTGAGGGCCCTTCCACCTGCAATACTCTGAAATATTTCATACAGTCTGTTGTTGCTGTTTTCTCCAGTGCGAGTAGGAGAGGGGGTGAGGCCGTGCACGCAAAGATTAAGCTCGTCTTTTGAAGCAATGCAGATTGGGCATGGATACTTGCTCGAAGCCGTTCCTTGGCCTGACACAGCAATATTTAGTTTCAAGTCATCTGCCGTGAACGGCCGGCAAGCATAGCATCGAAGAGCCACATCAGCAGTGGGTGGGACAAGCAGTGGAGCTGTAAAAGAAAGACGAGCGACCAGCTTTCTTGCTGCAGACGAGGATTGGTAGACAAGCATTCCAGAATATTGAATTCCGTCGGACGATTCTTCTCTCTTGTCGGCAGGGTTTGAAAGCACAAGGCGAATTTCCAGAGCTGTGCTGTGAAGTCTATCCAGTGGAATAATTGTTGGTTGCTTTTGAGCCTTCGCTTGATCGACTGACACAAGAAGCTCTCTGTGGTCGGCATCGGGGAGCAGTCGGTCGCAAATATCACAAATGCAAAATTTGCTCTTTTCGTAGATGTTGTAACCAGTGCATTCGACAGCCAAGCACTGGGCATCAATAATGTCCTCGTTGTTGCGACTGGCCGATGCAACAATCATGTGGTGCTTTCCATTGAGCAGACTCTGAAGAAAAGGTTGAACAGGCTTTTTGGATGGCTGGGAGTTGTCATAAATTGTCCGTGCCAAATTCCAATAAGATTCTCGTCCATCTTCATAGAATGCCAATGGAAAGCAAAACTGTGGGGCATTCCCATCCAATCGATTAGCAATGCGAGTCAAGCTAAGAGTCAAATTGCCTCCTTTATCGCATCCTTGGACAACAAGAATTTCTCCCTTGTGGGACGACAGAGACTCTGACTCTTGAAACTTTCCTGCAATGAGAGCACTTCGTGTCAGGCCCTCAATGATAATAGGAGGATTAGATACCCAAGCATGAACGCATGGCTTCATCTTGCCCTCTCCATTCATCTCCAAAGACACCACCTCAAAACTCAATTCCACATCAAGTGAGCACTTCTCAAACTCGGAAATTCGACGTCGCAGTTGTTTTGGAAATAGCAAATTACCAAGAAAGGGAGCAGAGTCATGAAGGGCATTTGCCAGCCTCTCTAGTCCCCTTGTCGACGTTGGAACAAGATCACGGACAGCAGCTGCTTGTACAATTGTCAATCCGCACTCATGAATTGGGAGGACAGCCAATTGAAATTGTTTGCCAATTCTGGTCAAGAATGCTGGTAAGACCTGTTGCAAATTGCCACCAAAGAGGCGTTGAAGTAGTCCAAAAATGAGAGTGGAGTTCTTGTTGATTCTCTTCGTGATCTGTGCATTGGCATTCTTCGTGTTGCAAGTGCGAGAGTTTGGAATCTTGAGATACGTTTGTTGGCCATGTCGAAGCGATAGACGGACATAATTCTTGTCATTTTGCTGCAGATGTAGCGCAGATAATGTATTGAAAACTTGCTGTTGAAGCTGTTGGCTAGGATTCCGGGCAATGATTTCTTCGGCAAATCCAAGGCATGGAATGGGATCAGTTTGGGTGGCGACAGATTTCGTCCTGGATACTGGAGACTCTTTGAAAGGGGATCTGAAGAGGCCTCCATTTCTGTTGAAGTTTGGGGTTGTTAAAGATAGAAGCCCTCGTTTTGGTGGCGGAGAGGCATATGCTGGGGAGAAAGATGGGCAATTGGTTCTGTCTGTCAATTTGCCAGGAGTTTCGGCTGCATCATTCTTCTTCGTTCGGCGCTTTGCCATGGTGACAACAATCCAAAATGAAAGACCCTCCATTGTCATAGCATTTCGTGCTCATCGTTCACTCAAAAGCCGCGGCAACTTCATGGGACATCCAAATAATCGAAATTTGGCTCCCATGAGTCGGAAAACCAAATTGATATGAAACAACAACATCGATAACCCGGCCGTGATGCCCTCTTGCATCTATCCCCCTCAGATAATACCCACAACAAGCAGGAATGAGGTAGTATAAGCATCATGGCCTCAAAAGAATGCATTACAGCCCGAAAAAGAGAGCGCCATTGTGAGAGTGCACAATTTAAATTGTTGTGAAACCATCAAATCCCACACCTTAAACTGCACTTTAGATTTAAGATTACACGAAAAAGGTACCAAACAGGGTGTAGGGACGGACAGACCTTAGAGATCACCCGAACCTAGGTGGGGCCTCTCGGTAGTACCACTGAGCATACTGGAGGCCTGGAGGCCTTTAGCGTTGAATGCTGGTTTGCAGATTTAGAGGGATGTTTCCTATGCCACAAGCGGTACATTCAAATGCAGTAGAGCTGCTGAACACAAGGATATCACCATGTTCAACCTGTTCCTCTCGAACTGGGCTCGGATAACGTACCGGTATGGAGAACCTCAACTGTCATAGATTTGGCCGAATGCATGCATGGGGCTGCATCGCCTGAGCTTCCTTGAAAACATTCATCTTAGCAAAGCATTCTGGCAAGGAGGAATGAATGCATGCAAGGAGACTACGAGCTACAGACGTTCTACGTGGTGCTAGACGCACCGCTGGGTTCGGTAGCGTTGCTTCCATTAAACCACTCTTGTGAAGTTGCCTGCCAGTACCGGTACCGAGACTGGTACTGGTACTGGTACTTGTGGCATTGGTGCGACTGACTCACTGCCTACCGGTACGGTATGCCACTGAAACGATAGAACCACCGCTGCACCTCCATTGAAACCATGGGGATCTGCATCATGATACAGTACGGTACCGGTACCGGCATTTCCAAGGACGAGCTATGAGCTATCGTCAGATCGTCTCTGCATGCTTCCATCAAATGATGTCTAGTTAGGGCCAGCCATTGGCAGAAACAGCCAGTCGTTCTAGGTTGAGTCGAGTCCTAGCGTTTGCCGATATGCATGTACAGGACGAGAAAAGACTCGTCAGTAAGTTGCACTAGTTCGTGTGTGTATTGTGGTTTCTCAGTAACATGCACAGTTCTCTACGTCCATTCTTGATTCATCCATAGTTGTCATTTTCTTGATTCTCTTCCCCCGAGCAGAGCTTCATCACCTGCAAGCATCGGTACTGATTTGATTCACTCAGTTGTTGTTGCCGTGTCATCGCCGGCCAAAGCATCCGGTCTGGCAGCAATAGGATCAAGCTGGTCTTGCCAGTAGTTGTTCCGATCAATTATGTTGCTGCGGAGCCATTGAACCAGAACACGGATACATGGATGGAGTTGGCCATCATGATCTTCAATCGTCTCTAGGTTGTCGCGTGTTTCGTTCATCCAGTCCGGGCGCAGCTCGATGGTCAACTCCTGCTCCTGGACAGCCAAGTTCGCGGCAACAGCCAACTTGTCAAGAGTGTCACGAAGACGCCCCTGATTCCAGTTTACGCCAGAAAGCTCAGTACGCAGCGTCTGCATGACTCCTGGATCAACTCGTACAAGAGAAACAAGAACCCGCATGGAATGCATTCCGTCGATGTTTGCTGCGACAAGCGGTAGCAGACCCCGATTGTTTGACACGCGAAGAGCCTGAGGACTCTGTTGAGCCAAGTAATGGATGGTGGCAAGGTGGGTCTGTGAATTTCTGCAAGCTTCGTGGAGTGGCAAAGACCCAAAATTATTAGGTGTCTGAAGAGCCTGAGGGCTCTGTTGGGCCAAGTATTGGATGGTTGCAAGGGGCGTCTGCGGAAGTCTGCAAGCTTCGTGGAGTGGCAACCGTCCTTCATTGCTAGGTGTCTCAAGAGCCCGAGGATTCAACTCAACTAGGCATTGAATGACGGCGAATGGTGTCATTTCATCTCGGCAGATTCGATGGAGTGGCAAAAACCCATTAATGTCATTTGTCACTTGAAGGACTTCGGGGTGTTGCCGTGCCAAGTATATCGAAGTTCATCCAAGAAAGTCAGAGAGAACCAAGGAGTGCAGCTCTTAAGCAACGCCACCTGGAATGGCAGCAGCCCCTGGGTGTCTTGCACTTGCAAAGCCTGTGGATACAACTCAACCAGGAATTGGATGACTCGACTCGTAGTGGTGTCTCGGTGTTGGCACATGCACGATGGAGTAATAACCGGCCCGAGTTGTCGGGAACGCGCAGGATTTGCGGATCAAACATTACAATGCGCTTGGCAACCTTGAGCTCTTCCTCTGATGAAAAACGTTCAATGATGGCACGGCGCATAAAATGAAGGTAAGGCGATTGTACGATATTGCCACAACGGTATTCTTGTCGTAATAGCCGCACGTGGCCAGTGCTCGAGAAGACGTAGTCCCATCCCACGTCGGCAACTGTTCGGAGCTTCCACGTGCCAATGCTGTCACGAATCATGACAACGTACTCGCCAGCAACAGGCACAAGCTTCTTCGCATCCTTCAAAGTATTGAAAGAAAAGGGGTACCGGTAATTGAAGCAACCCCGCAGCTCTTGTACATCTACATCCGAGCCAACCATTCCTTGGGGTGGATCTTTGTCGAGGAACATTTAAAAAAGTACAAATCCAAGAACCACGCCAGACGTCGTAGACTTGTGGTGAGAAAGATGGTGGCCGCGAGAGCATACGTGTTGGTGTGCAGCACCCACATGCTGCCAAGTAAGCGTGCCAGGTTGATGCTCAACGTTTGATATTCTAGCCCCAATCCGTACGGCATCATTGCGTAGAATACCAATGCAGCCAAAGCAGGGAACCCAAGACCCAAAAGCATTGCAAGCAATGTGCGGGAAAAAACGGCCCCATTTCCCGTGTGGGCGCTGAGACTGTCTTGATCGGTGTCGGTGGTCTGGTGGGTCTGGTGGGGGGCTGCAGTTGCTTGACGGATCGTGTATCTGTTGATCTCGAACTGCAGCATGATGGATAGGACAATGGCCAAGCTTGCCATGGTGAAAACGATGACAGAAGTATTCGTTGGCCGGGAACCCTCCTTATAGTCCAAGGTGTGCAAGGTTTGTTGCAATGCACATGCTCATGTTGCCGGTGTCGAGCGACAGCCGGATGAAATCTTGAGCAAGCGAGAATAGATCATGCCACACTGGGATCAGGCGGGAATACGTGTGAGCGAAAGCCAGGAGGAAAGAGAGTACCATCTCCACCAATAGCTGTTTTTTGAAGGATTTCTTCCACTTGCCCGAAGGAACTGTATCTACAGAGTCTTTATGGACAGTGCGGTGAAGGTGATGAGTTTTCATTCCAGAGACGCCGGTGATCAGTACTAGTACACAGTGTAGGATCACCTTTGTTACAGGCTTAGGCTGTTCCATACCGATATGAATGGAGATCAGATCCAATACCCACCGAGCGCGAGAGAGCAAAGAAAGATGTGGACCCGTGTTAGAATTCTTTGAACAGCGTCGTCCTGGCGGTGTCACGCCCCCTCCCTCCAGCACGTACCAGGTACACATGGATAGCCCAAGTAGCGAAAATGAGGCTGAGTAGGCTGAGTAGTCCCAAAATGGCGATGATGTCTGTATCTTGGCAGAACATATTTGGAGCCGAGAAGGAAAGCGAAAGGCCATACACGTTGATCTTCATTTCCGTTTGAGTTTTCAACCAAGCCTGATGAACAATATCGACGAGGAAGGTATAAGAAAGGAGACAGTATCCCAAGAAACGCCGCTATTGTGTTGGTAACAGTGCAGGAGGGCCATAAAAATGGAACCCAAAATGCAAACGTAAATGAAACACAGGGAGACCGGCTTGTAGTTTTTGGCCGTCTTGAATACAGTTCCCAAAATAAACGGCTCCAAGCTGAATGCTTCCACAGACAAAGGATGGTGGTCCACAATATGAGGCAGGATGATGAATGCGGTGCAGTAGTAAACCTGAACGATTCTTGCTTTGGTGCTGTCCTCAAATTCGAACAGAGTTTCGGACATGATACTAGTAGATTTTTATTTGATAATGCTCAACTGAGAGGTACGGCTAGCTGTAAGAGGACAAGGGGTGCCCCGTTTGCTGCTCTGCAATTCCGTCGTCTTGTTTTTGTGCTGGCACGAGATACGATATCCCCAACCACCGGATTTTAGGTTTTCATGTGATCGCTTACGTAAAACCGAAGTCGGTGGAAGGTTGTCAAAATTGTTTGAAGACAAGCAAAGACAATGAGATCTTGAATGGCCCTGTAAAGAACGACAATCGATCAATTGCAAGCCGATCACATACCGGTAGCTACTTCAGATGTATGACTGATGCCTTCCAAGGAAATCAAGTCTCTCATTAGAATATATTATGTAGTTTTACTTTTACATTAGTCAACCATAAGCTCAAACATCATTCTTTTTTGTATGTAGATCATGAATGTGTCTATGCGGACTGTGCGACCACTGATTTCTTCTGTGTCTGTTGTCCTTGTTGTTCGGCATAGCTGGTCCTGCGACAGATGACAGTGATCATGCCCTTGGCGAGAGGATTTCCACGCCTGTGAATGACCATTGCGTCCTTGGCGTCCTTCTTTGCAGTCTTGGCAGCTCTAGCTCGGTTGTTCTTGGAGATCTCTTGGGCAAACCGAGCGAGTTCTTCAGAGATATCTTGATGTTGATCTTGATGTTGATCTTGCCCTTGCCCTTGCTTATGCGCTTGCAAACAGTGTGCTTGTTCCTTGACAGCCCGAACGTACATTTTGTTATACATCTTTCGATCAGGATCCAAAACGTACTCGAGGCCTCGTTGGCAGCACTGGCCATATGCGCTGGTATCTAGCTCTTCATCGTCGTCATTGTCTGCGTCATTGCATGCTTCAGCTAGAGCCAGATCTAGCTGGAATTGCTTGTCCATCTCCTCCTCCGAGTACCAAAGCGCACTTACGCTGGGTTTGCCCAACTTGGTCTTCAAATGGAAGAACATGGAAGACACAGACTTGCCAATAACGGTAGCACTGGGTGCTGTAGCTTCATCGTCAATCACGGTGAATAGTTCCTCTGAAAAATGAACAGACTTCATGGTTGCTACGGTTGCTTTGGTGGTTGCTTTCGTTGCTGGATTTCAATTTGTGAGCAGCGATGCACAAAAGGATCCAAAAGCGACGTCCAAAGTCCAAAGAATACTTTGCAGGTACCGGTATGCAGTCTTGTAGAACATCGCTGTTGCGCATCTCCAACAATTATTGGCCATTGCATACAAAGGATCTGAGCAGTTTTCAGAGCCTCTCCTAAGGGGTCCTGAACCTTCTTCAAGGCCATTTTTGTTGGTATCTTTGTAAGTATGATTTAACCCAAAGAAGGATTGGACATGTATGTCATCTTGTGCTTATGTCATGAAACACTGCATAGCAACTCATTCAATAAGCTATTTTAAATAAGCCTGGTTTTGCCTGGTTTCGGAGCCTGAACTCTTCGTTGAGGAAACTTGGCCATAAATGGTCAAGATGACACAGGTACTGGTGCCCTCAGACCTTCTGGACCTGACGGCCTTTCTAAATAAATAGCCAGACCCACTGGCTTGAATCTTTGACATTCCACGTGGAATGACAATGACGTAAAAAATGACAAGTTGACAACCACTCGTTTTATCCACCTCAAATCAAACTCACAAATCAGAGATCCCCACAAAATCCACGACTGGTACGATAATAGTGACAACCAAGATGATGAGCCATCGCTATCGTCGTTTGCTAGTCCTTCTCTTGACAACTCTTTGTGTTCTGCTACTAGCAAGTGTTGTCAGCGGCACAGAAGTGAAATGGACCGCCAATGAAGCGGACAATGAGGAAGAAGGGGGAAGTGGTCCTTTGCCATTAAGTTCCAAGCAACGCCAACAATTGCTGCAATTGGAAGAAGTGATTCGAACTTCCCCCAACCCCGAAGCAACCTTGAAGCAAGCAGCTGATGCCAATGGAATGTCACCCCAAGACTTAATGGCCATGCTGCAGAGAAATAGGAGTGATCTGGAGCAGGGAGGTGGGGTAAATACTGCTACTGCTACCAGTGCTGCAACCATTGGAGGATTTCTGAAAAAAGTGCTGACTGCCTTATTTGCCGTTATTGCCAAGTCAGCTACCCAAAATCCAAGGGCTTTTGCCCTCATTACCACAACACTGCTGCTCATGACCATGCTGGCAATATCGGCCCCTCGGACAGGTCTCATCATCTCCAGTCAACGAGGCATCCTGTCACGGGGACCTACCACGCTCTTTCAGCCACCCAACAAATTTCTAGAAAAACAGCTATCAAAGCCAAAATGGCAGCAGCACGAACCTAAAAGTCAAAAAATTCAAGATTCTACTTGGAAGGATCTAAATCTATCAATAGACAATGACAATAATGAGGCTCAAGCATGGCGCAAAAAAATGCCAAAAGATTCAGATCTGGCCCAGGCAGCCACTTTTCAAATCAATATTCCCATTCAAGACTTTATTGAAGACCAAGATGACCAAGAAGAAGATGACAACGATAATGATGAAGCACTCGAGTTCTGCCACGACTTGTGCTACAACCATGCCGTCGATATCATCAACGCACAGCAATTCACAGAGTTTGCTCCTGCCAATCAACTTCGACTATACACACTACAAAAAGGAGACAGTGGACGCAAACGATTCTCTGTATTGGTTGTCAAGAAGCTTGGTGATTGGGGCAGATTTGGGATTGTACC
This sequence comes from Seminavis robusta, assembly GCA_903772945.1. NCBI lineage: Eukaryota > Bacillariophyta > Bacillariophyceae > Naviculales > Naviculaceae > Seminavis > Seminavis robusta. Next base: position 20,176 of record CAICTM010001295.1, on the reverse strand, counting down.
TCTCTTGGTCACACACAAAAATGAAAATGAACGACAAACCAGTATTTTATACTCGGCTCTCAAAGGAGCTCCATTTGCAGGACAGATTCGAGTCACCGCAGAAAAACGAAAAGGCAAGAAAGGGGCAAGTCCATCCGTCCTAATTGTCGTACATTTAGCATTCCCAAAGAAAGCACATCGAATTCCAGGCAAGGCGGCTATGAAGATTGTGCAAACCATGACAGAATCCATTGCAGCATCACTCAAGACACGGACAAGACAATCCATTGTTCGGAGATCACAGTCATCGCATTTCAAGGGAAAAGTAAAGGTCAGAGCCGAAGAACGACGGCATACACGCTTCCAAAAAGAAAAGGATCTAGAGGAAATGGCAGAGGATAGACGACGCAAATGGCAACGCAACAATCCAAACTCGGGACGATACACACCCAGTGGTGATCGGCAAAAAAGTCCAAACAATTGTTAGACAAAAACCTACCGTTAGGTACATCAGCTCGCTAGCTAGCTAGACCTACCGTTACACCAACATTCATCCAGTAAAATCAACTAGCACTCTGCTGCAACCTTGCTGCGGCAAACCACTGATCCCTCCGATCGAGTACCTGTTCAAGGCCGATCAACGATCAACCACGCAATCCAAAAGGATCGAGATGAAAAGGAAACACTCTGATCCGGTGCCAGCACTCCAGCATTAGAAGCAACCTGAAACAGGTCTCAAAGAGCGGTCATCACTCGCGTGAGTGTTCAATTCCAGCAGTCCCTACCGGTGCGGGTGTACAGTACCCCTCCACGTCTGAAAGAGTTCCAAATGTGGGAGTATCGGCATCGATACAGCCGAACACTTGTCTTCGATGTTGGCATTCGGAACAGGTACGGGCGGGCTGTCCCCGTACCTGCCTCGAGCTTGGCCAGCTAGCTCTATAGCTCTAGCAAGGAGCTAGATGGAGCAAGGAGCTAGATGGAGCAAGGAGATCTAGCTAGATAGCTACTGGCTCTCTAGCTAGCCTAGCCAGCTGTAGCAAAACACGAATGGCTAGGCAGGCGCGGTTCGTGAGTTTTACGTCTCGAGCATGCAGTTAGGATATGGATCCAATCATCGTTTTGGATGCGAAAGAAAGATCTGCTTGAGATCTGGCAGCTCACAAAATTTCGTCCAGCATACAGTGTAGTCTTGAACGAAAACTACCTACCTTACCCACATACCTACACAGATTGGTTTGCATCAATCCCTTTCAATTTCAAGCGACGATGCGGTTTTCGCATCTTTTCTGGACCATGGCGGGTCTCTGCGATACCGCCGCCGCGAAGGCCCAACCTGACCCTCGCCTTGGCATCGGCCGTTCGAGACTCCGGAACGAGGGTCACGCGAGTGATTTCGGTGATGAGTCTCTCCTCGACGTCGTGGACACGGTTGCAGCGGCTGGGCTGTGTGACCCCTCCGCTGATCCTTCCGATTGTGCTGCTGGACGAGTGTGCATCGACCCAGCATCTGCAGTGGGAGGCGTCTGCGTGGACAGCAGTCACCGCTCGGCCTTGGGCATGAACTATCGCCAAGATGGCCCGGAAACCTATGATTTTGATGCCATTCCTCCTCAGTTGATCTGGCACGGAAAAACGCTCGAGTTCTTCGTCACCTTCCCCAACCAAACTGGAACTACAAGTGATTCCGTTCAGCTGCTTTCGCAAGCTCATCTTGACTATGAGTCCTTGAATTCATCGTTTGGCTTCGTCCAGTATACTCCTGCCCGAGAAGACAAGGTTGCATTTAACGTCACCTTGCAGGATACCACGGGTGCTCCTTTCACAACCTTCCTCATTACCCCGGTTCCAGATCTTCCTCCTGAAACCTCCATCATTTCCTCCGCTTTGAAACCCAGTGACGACGAAACTCCAGGCGAGTTTAGTTACACCTGCCAAGATTCGGAGACAGACGTGTTGTTCAACGCAGAGATGAGGACGATTCGAAAATGCCAAGTTATCGCAGAGAAAGATCTAGAGCTTGACTGGGTCTTCTCAGGGGCCCAGGAGGATATCCAGGAGCTCGAGGTGTTTGCGGAGACTGTCACCGTTGCCTCGCCCGTGCACCTCAAGCAAACCGACCTGACCATCTACGCCAAAGTTTTGAACATCTCTCATCCTGATGCCCAAATCATCACAACGCCAGCTTCGTTTCCCAGAGAAGAACAAGAGGGTTTGAATGGACAAGTCGGACACGATGGCGGGAATATTGTGTTGCATGTCAAGTCCCTCATTCTCCCGATGAATTTGTCCCAACCAATCTTTGTTACCAGCGGAGGGCGTGGACAAGAGCAGGGTCCTGGAAAACATGGGAATGATGGCATCAGCAACACACATTGCAGGGGCGACAGCAGCTGTGAATTTGGCGGGCTGGTGTTCGATGGACATGAGATCCTCTACAAGAGAATCAAGCACGATAAGGAGCGTTTTGGCGACCCAGACCCCACAACTGCTGGGAAGCAAGAATGGCCAACCAACGGAACCGATGCGACTCCAGCAGGAGTTCCTGGTAAGGGTGGCAACGGAGGAAATTTCTTTTCAAGCGTCCCAATGAACTTTGAGGAGATTGTCGACACCAGCGGTGGGCTGAGTGGAGAAGATGCATCCATTACCGATGCCGACACAAAATATGACTTCCGAGGGGGCAAGGCTGGCGAGCCCATGAGATCGGTAATGGTGGAGGAGGACTAGTGGTACGAGTGCAAGAACAATTGGCTTGGCTTCAAGCCACCGCTGTGTGACCTGGTTGGCCATAAAGACCCTAGAGTCCACAATCGGAAAGCCATAACGTTCGCAGACAAATCGTATGTCGAAACCTATGATGGAGCAAACGCAAACCACAGAGATGGATGGGATATTCCAGGAGATGCTGGGTCCAAGGTCGTTGGTGGGCTCAAGAATGAATCTTTCACCTGGATGCACCCCTTCATCCTCGACCAGGCGCTGACGAGGGCGGAAAGGCACTACAGACTGGGAGATTTTGAGGCTGCACAGTCATCCATTTCTCCGTACCTGGATGATCTTGATGAATTCTTCAATGCTTCTGTGGAAGTTGTCGTCAGTCGAAACAGTTGCGCGGATTGTATTATTGACGAGACACGGACCTCAGATCTGCTTCTGGCTCGGTCATCCATGTCAGCCCTCGTTTCTAGGATCGAGAATAACCTGGACTATTACGGCAATCAAGGCGGTTGGGCTCCAATGCTGTCATTCGAAGTGCTCCGAACGGTTGTCGCTCAAGAGGTAGATGGGGCAATTGAAACAATGTACTTTGTTTACTGGCTGCAAAAGGCTTCCAGTTCCATTGAAGAAAGGAATACTTCCTTGGTAAGTGCTGGAAAGAGCTTGATTGACTTTTTTGTTGGCCCATCCTGATGCTTATTCCTGCTGTTCTTCCCCAGACGGGACTTGTGACGAGATTACGGGCTGAAAATGATCTGATCGAAGAAGACATCAACAAAAACATCGACGCCGCCCCCGCTCTGAAGTATGAAATGGTGGCTTTGTCGACCAAGACTGCCCAGTTGCAGTGGGATCTCCAACAACTTGAGGAAAAGCTGATCCAACAGGCGACGGAGGAGGTAGCGGAGCGAAACAAAACGCCTTGGTGGAAGAAGGGCTTGAAAATCGGCAGTTCGCTTTTGAAGGCAATCCCCGTGTATCAACCTGGTCTGCGTGCAGTTGGCGGGTCCTTGGCTACACTAGCTGCTATTGACTATTCAAGTCCGGATCCTCTCGGTATCGCCTTGGAATCCATTGACATCTATGCTGGGTACGCCGATGCCAAAGCCTCGGAAGCGGGCGAGGCGCCTTCCAACTCCAATGGAACCTCGTTTAGCACACGAGCTGCTTTTGCGGGAGCTGTGACTAGTGTCACCCGGGATATCGCGGCAACTTTAAAGAGCTCCAAGGTTCCCAGAAGCGAAGTCGAAAGTGCGCTGGACGCATTAGTGGCGGAGTCGAAAGAGTTTCAAGGACTTGCAAAGGACATCCGAGGGCTAGTCGACGGGAGAGGAAAACTGGCCACCATGTTGGATTCTACGCTGCAAGGAATATCTGATTCATCCAGGACGCTGCAACAGAATTTGGTGACCATTGACACAGCCAACCGCGAGCTTCTCGACCTCAAAACTGTCAACAGCGGGCGGCTGGACACTTACTTGAACAGGGCGAAGAAGACAGCAGTGGAGCGACTATTGAAATACAAGTACTACTTTGCGAAAGCTTCAGAGTACCGCTTGTTGCAGCCATTCCAGTACGAGGATTCCTATGTTGACGTCGACGAGCTGATCACTCTCCACGAAGCTTCTCAAACATCCCCAATGGACATCGGACCAGACCAATTCGTCACCTTGAAGACAATCTATTTGCAGAGTTTGCGACGCATTGCAGAATCAATCTTTGATGAAATGGTGCTGTACGGAAACTCCGAAACCTCGACTTCTAAGTCCCTTTTGCTTTCTCCGCAAGAGTTGAACACCCTCAACGAAGGCTCAAGTGTGGTTCTCAGTCCCATGTCGCGGGGCCTCTTTCGCTTGGATGAATCCAATATTCGCATTACTTGCCTGGAAGTAGACGACGCAGAGTTTGAAGGAATTGATGCAGCATCAGGTGACATCGAATTTACCGCCGAGCACTCGGGAACGTCTACATTTCGAGACGAAGCAGGCGGGGTGTATGCATTTCACCATTCACCGCTGTCTTGGGGTTCGAAGTATCATCTGCCAGATGGTCCAATCACCCAGGTTACACGCAGCGCAGCCAGCGATTCACTTTTGATGTCTCTGCTTGAAGTGAACTCCGATAACATCATGCTCTTTTCACGACCTGCGGCCTGGAGCGACGTCAGCTTTCGGATGACAAGGACTGCGGCTGTGGCTGCAGCTACGGTCAAGCGATTGAAACTCAAGATGTGCTACGACCGGACCTTGGTTCAGTCACTCAACATTGTCTCTGTGCGGGCCGAGACCGTTGATTCCAACCATACGGACCTGCCTTACTTCATCCTCAGCGAGCAAGATGTTAATGGCCGGGCTGATGGTAGGGGTTCGTTCTATCGTGCCTACCCGAAGCTTCCTTCACAATTGAACATTTCCACTCAAACAAGATTTGGCGATCGACTCTACTTTGATCACTGGCAGGTGGTGTCATTGAACGGAAGTGAGAACAGGACGGTTTTTGGCCCTTATCTTTCCATTGAACCGCTGGACATACACACCGAGATCACCGCGTTCTTTCGAGAGCAAGACCCCACAATCGAAGTGCCAGTTACAAACTCCATGCAGGTGGAAGTGCCTGCTCCAAGCTCCATTGAGGTAGAAGAATGGATGGGAGAGCAGGAAATGGAGAGTTCTGTTGCGCAACGAACCTGGATGAGCTCGCTTCTTTTCGGCTTATTGATAGCTGCTTTTGCGTTCTGAAGACGTGGATCCCTGGTGAAGTTTTGCGTGCAATGATTTGAATGTTGCCGATTGTCGTCGTTCAGAGATTGACTGTTTATTTGTGTACGAACTTTCGACAGCAATAGAAAGACTCAGAAATAAAGACCAATGACATTCATCACCTATTTCATTTATGGCTACATGTTACATGTGCCGGTAGGTCACGCACATTTCAAGCATCACTTGATTGAATTATTGTACATGTATCACGCTTTGCCTCACCATTCTCTTAGATTGGTACCGGTACAGCTGTCTATCAATACCTACTTGCTACCTTGCCGCGGCTAGCTAGTACAGTCGTAGCCAATCCCTTCGTGGGAATCTGCAGAACTTCTGCGACTGACACCCAGCATGGCAAAGAGTTGGTCTGGGTTGTACAGGACAGTTTGGTCTAGAAAGTCCTTCTTGTATCCTCCCAAGTCTGGGTCCACAAGACTCTTGTAAAGCCTTGTGTATGCTCGACATACCTTCTCGGCAACTTTGGTCTCCACCAGAGGCCTGGCACCCTCTTCTACTGGTACATGTACGCTCTTGGCGTCACCGGGTGGAGTGTAGGGCAGCTTGCCTGGATTTTCTTGTAGATAGGTATGAAAGACACTCATTGCTTGTGCTACTTGGTCAGTTGCAAGTCCCTTAAAGTCGACCATGGTGAAGCAAGATCCTTGTCCTTGCATATCTGCCATACAAAGGACTTGACCCCACTTTTGGTGGGACTTGAGAAGTCCATACAAACCAAGTTGTTTTGTCACTCGACGAGTCTCATGAACGACCATTTTTTCTAGAAGGCATTCCTTACGCTCTTCAATCCTATGATGCAAACGTTCAGACACATCTGCATCCATCGAACCATACTCTTTTGCGGCACGCAAAGAATCATCCAAATGGCCTGCATCACTCAAACTCAAACGCTGGTTGTCCAGGGCAGCTTCGACAATGGACTCATTCAGCCACGAAAGATCCAACGTGTTGCACAATGTCGTCATCTTGATTACCTGACGCTTCTACTCAGTAAAGCAATAGAAATAGATAAACTTGCTGACTGAGACTCGACTTGCACTAACCAAACACTGATGCAACCGGATACCGGATTGCAGAGAGTCTTGTGTTTGTGGTTTGTGAATTTGTGAGTGGTACGGTCGGTACCGTCCTCCGTCCTCCAGAGCAGTCTTTGGGGAGCATGTTTTTGTGCTTCGCGTGACCATAGGCTTGTGTCTTTTTGTTTCGTGCTCAAAAGGACAATGTGAGGACATAGCAAAAGGGACATTTCTAATTGTTACTAGCACTGTAGTGAATTAGATCTCTCGTCTCCTGGAAAGACAATGGTCTTGGGAAATGTACCAGGGAGAACATCTCAGGTCCGGTAACCCAAGGGAGCTGCGGAAGCAATAATGTTCAGAGATATAGGTTGGATGCTTCGACTGAAGGTTACCTGAACAAACTCTAGCTACTAGTCTAGCTGGACTGCTCTTGACAACCTTTTTCACCAATCGGGTTGCAAAGATTTGATCCAACAATTCCCTTTATGATGAACGCGACGACACAGGGATGATCGATCGATGCCTTGTGCGCTTGGTGCTCTGCGCAAACTACATGTATACAGTCAGCACTCGCCGTAGATCCGGAATGATCAGCCAATCGATTCGAATCCGTCAAATAGCAGACCACCCTCTAGCAAGCTTGAGTGCTGAGTGCGTTTGACGAACGCACCTTCCAAGTCTTTCGCTGGGCGAGGTACCGGTACGCTGCAGCACTACCTAGCAGCCCCTGAACATTTCTTGCACCCTACCGGTACGGTATGGTGGGAGTATGTCCAACAACTTGAGTTCAATAGAAAAATAGGAAGGACGAACCAACTTTCATCTTTTATACATGTTACCAGTGCTGTCTCCTCAATCAATCAGACTGATCGAAGCACCCTCCATCTTGATATCCTTGCTATACCGGTACCGTACGGTACATACATATCCGAGTCTGTCTGCCTCACTTAACCCAACCTAAGCCAAGTCCTCTACGGCTGCTTCAACTCCCAGAATTTGTTTGACCTGTTCTTCTGTTCTGATTCCATTTTTGATGGGGTAGAAGGGACCACTGTCTCCAGTTTTTCGGATTTCTACATTAGGGCCCAGGGCACACTCGGCGCATTCACTGACACAAGAGATGGTTTCCACTGTAACAGATTCTGGCGCCAATTCTTGGAAGAACGCCAAGGCCTTCTTGCTGCCCTTTTTAGAACAAGTGGGACCCGTGCAGACGACCACAGTGCCATCGAGTGGCTCTGCGCTCATCAGGCGCGTCGGACTGCGGAATAGGGACCCAGTTCCGCTACTAGTACCGGTACTAGTAGCAGTAAAGGCGGTAGCAGTGCTCAGCAGAAACAAGGAGGCCATCACATGTAATAGCCAAGGAGAAGAAGTCATCATGGTGTTCACAACATACATGTAAAATCGAATACTGTATTTGTGTTGCGAGCAGACGTGAACCGGTACGGTAGGAAAGCAACACCAGGTGTTTTGTGTGTGGTTGCGTTCAGGGCTTGCTAGCTTGCTGCTTGCTGTGGACGTCATTGTCCCTTTCGAAACATGGATGATGCCCATGATGGTATCGTATGTCATTTGGGTGGGGAATGAATGAGGTTGGGAATGACGTGTCAGCGCATGCATGAGTGCGTGGTGGGAAATCGTGGTGTCGTGGACGTCACATCGTGGAAACGTGCTCCCTGCACCCACCCACAACACTCCTGGAATCGGAAATGGACCTGACCAAACCGAGGCCCTTGATGCCATCACCATCCAAATGGCGTTCCTCCTATAAGCCTGGAGTTCTCACACGGGCGCCCATTGAGTTGGGAACCTTCACAAGTCACAAGGCAAAGTCGCGGCCGCGGCATCGGAACGTGTGGACTGACGTCGAATTGGCTGACAAAACCTCGAGCACGATAACCTGCCTGCCACACCAAAGAACCCAAGCGAGCGATTTGGTAGGCTGAGCAATCCATCACCCCAGAAAGCCGCCGACCGGTACACGAACCTCGAGTCCTATGGTACCGGTACCATGGTAGCGAGCAAAAGATTAGTGCTGAGACCGAGCTCATTGCAATCATGTTATTGCGGTACCAGTACGTACGGTAGCAGACGAGTTACAGCCACATTTTCAGCGACAGTACGGTACCGGACGAAATCAAGCCAGTATTGGTACATGTAGGGCTGGCAAGGCTGATGGCTGTTGCCTATGGTTGATTCAAGGGAGATTCGATTCGATTCATGCAGGCACATGTACCCAGCCAGCTACCGGTAGGGCTATCTGGCTACTTCGGCTGCCTGTTACTCTGCCGTCAGCCAGCTTTGGTCTTGCTTCAATGAATGCTTCGCAGTCGGGCAACCTTTGGAGGGCTGGTGCATGCCAGGCAGCGCTTTCACCCACTACATGTAATAGTACCGGCACACTCGAGCGAATGCGCAATGTTGCATGAAGAATCGAAGGATCGTTGGCGGGCGGGTTGTGGTTTCCAGTTCAAGCGTTCTCGAACACGCGAACAGTACCTCGAACAAGCATCTTTTTATTTCCAGTCGATGATTGTAGTTTGTAGTCTAGAGCTACTAGCTAGCTAGCTAGTAGGGCCTACTCGAAGTACAACATGTAGGTCCAATGCTTGACTCGAAGGCGTCCGATGTCTGATAGCTCTTCTGATCATCTGCATGTACACGGCGGCGACTGTGTATGTCATTCTCATGTGCACTTACTTGTGCACCCCCGCACCCCCACTCTCCAAGCCGAAAGGTAATAATATGGTATTAAAATACAGTACTTGAGTACTATGTAGAGCTCTATGTAGTGCATCATCGTTGCATGACTTTCTATTCACTGCAGTACAAGGACACCCTACCGGTAGCGGTACAAATTATTATTGCTACAATCTACAATCCCAGTTGGTCGATGAAACCTCAAATTTAATTAAATAAAACTAGTCTGTGGGGTGGTTGAGCGGTTGATCAAGATGTGGATCCAGCCAGTAAGCACTTGTTAAATCCTTATCTTTCCAGTTTGTGCTTCTTCAATATTCCTTTTGGAGATGTGGGTTACAAACTTTATGTGGAGAGATACAATCCAATGCCTGTAGAATTAAAGCGTATGCACCACGGACAATGACTCGGGCACAATTAATTCTCTACGACCAAGGAAAAGCAGGTTCAAGCAGTTCACTCTCCCCCACCTCACTCGGAGTACGAACTCTGCTAGTAGTACTTACGTAGTTCTCATTGCTAAACGTGTCGCTGCCAGCTCGGTAGTCGATGCCAGTGATTCGATTCAAGGTGCTCTCTAAGCTTTAGGACCAGAAGCGAGGCACCTCAGAACTTACAGCTGATCTGGGGCCATAGGTGTTACTCTTGAGTAAGGTTGGTTGCAGGTTCGGTCGATAAAACAATGAGGATCACCGGTACCGGTACGTGTACATGACAATAGACCGGTATGTGTTTCAAAATCTGGGTGCTTTATGGCACTGTCCCAGGTCCCAGGTCCCAGGTGCTGGTACAACCTGTGCGTCGCTCTGCCTGTATGTGCTCTCTTCTCCAATCCAACCTCCAACACTCCTTCTCACAATTTCGAAGTTTGCTACTTTTAAAAGCCACTTACTTCTACTATCTAGCTAGCTATTAATAGCAATCTAGCTACTTTTTATCGTTGCTACTGCAAAGAAGTCAACTAAACATCTCAACCATGGGCAGGAAATCCAAAGAAATTGATGCTTGCTTTGTTGAGTCTGCCATGGACCTGATTGCGATTGGTCAAGGCCGTGACCGTCGCAAGAAGTCTGGTACGAGTACCGGTAGTGGAAAGATGAAGAAGAAGAGTCGTCCGAGCCGAGTTGAGCTGGAAGACAATTCGGGCTTGGCAGGTATGATGGGAAGTTTGACCAGGGGGTCTGACTCCTCTCTGAGAGGCAGCGCTACCAGTACTAGTACTGCTCGCAGTGGTGGTTGTGCCGACCATCGCCGCAGGCGTTCTTCATGTGTTTCCTGCGCAAGAAGTGCGAAGAATGACTTGTCCATGTCTTGCTCCTCTTCTTCCAGCCAAAACACAAACACGCTAAGGAGGATGTCCACACGAGAGTTTGCCGGTTCCGTTGCAGGCTTGGAACCACAACAGGTCCTCGAGCACCTAGAAGTGTGTGCTGCTTCCAGGCGAGACATGTCAGAAGTTAGCGAGTACCTATCTTCCATCAGGAGATCTTCCTGAGCAGCACGCACTGAGCATCATCAGCATCAACTTCCTTCTCCCTTTTGCATAGTACAATGATAATACAATGCATGACCATAATATAACCATTGACTTATTACATACACATACATACAATACTTGATTGAGCTATCTAGGCTACCTGGTAGCTAACTTGCTCAACTCCATGGCTTCAAGTTTGGATCAAAGTTTTGCCTCCTTTTAGTTTTACATTGTGGGTAGCTAGCTACCGGTCGGTAGCTAGCTAGAGTCGTAGTGTAGCTTGTCTCATGCTGCATGACTGCACTCAATACTGCACGAGTAGGCGGTGTTAGGTATCGGACGCATTTATTGGGAAGCAAGAAGAATCTTTTTTTTTCTTTTCTGGATCTTATTGCGGTCTTCGCCGAGAAGCCAATGTGCTTCACCGATCTGAATTACACATACATGTATTGTTGTCATTGGTGTTCGGTCATCAAAAGTCATCAATCAATGGCAATGACGAATGACGAATGACCGATCGAATGGCTGTCCCCTGTCCATTCTGGACATGCCGTCTCATCAGCATCTTCATTCTTTGGTGGGTTTGCGTGTTTGCATTGCTCATTATTGCTTCATTGCTTCACTGTCACCGAGTGGACCCAGCAGCCAGCAGTTGCAAACCTAACAGTTGTTGGATGATGCACCCCACCCCATTACATGTACTGTATTTCAATAGAGTATTTTTAATAGAATAAAGATGAAGATGAGAATGAGCAATGTCAATTTCCAATTGTGGGTTTTGTCTGCTTTGGTTTCACTTTCAGTAACTGTTGGTTCTGGCTTGTTGGATGGAGATGGTAGAAATACAGGTACACCTGTGGAATGCAGTGATAATCAGTCCGTGTTTCTGGGTGAATTGGAATTTGTCTTTTTGGGAGATTCTGACTTTTTGGTGGATTTAGAGCGAAAGATTTTTTCGGAATTGTTTGTCAAAGTCTACAATGGCTTGACGGAACGCTCTTGCGATTCGTACTTTCGGAGAATTCAACAATTGGACTTTCTTCAAATGACCAATAGACCGTTCGGCCAGACTGTCACTGCTCAAGATATGGGGTTGTTGGATCTCATTGAAGATCAGCTACCCATTCCACCTGATCCACCTCAAAGACCTGAAAACAATGACAATGACCAAAACAATGCCAACCAAAACAATGACAATGACAATCTACCACCACCACCACCACCACTCCCCAGATCATCTACCATGACCATGATCAGACAATCAAGCAATGTCAACTCATCAGACACGACAGAAGGAGTTGATGTCACTTACAGTGTTGCAGGAACTTGCAGGGATTGCCCTGTCACAAGAACTGGATCATTTTCCCTATTTGATGATGCATTTAGGTTCAGATTCAGAAGAATGCTTCAAGCACACACAAGTCAAAATCTTACCTCTACCAATACTACCAATACTACCAGTAGTATTAATAGTTCTGTACAACTACACCTACAAGAACTACAAGAACTACATGTACAATCCATCACTTTCAGGAACCTACAAGTCATACAAAACCAAAAGCAGAACCAAGACAAATCGGATTGCACTTGTCAACCAGGCTTTTTGCCAGAAAGACCCGAACCTCCACAAATACCAAAATTGGTACAAAACATCAATCAGGCCATTGAACAGGCAAGGAGCATGGGAGAACCAATCTTCAACGACTCAAGGCTACAACTTATCAGACAGTTAGATGACTTGACTGACATCATCACCGACAATACCAACGACAACGACAGTACTAATCCAAACTACGAAACCTCTGAACTGGGGCACCTGTACGATGATCAGCAAACGCAAGCCAAAACAAGCCATGCATACGACAATCACGACGACATGACACCGCCATTACCAGGGAACAGACAGCTCCGGAAAACGGACACCCAATCCACAATCAGAAAAACAGACGAATCGTCATCGGCAGCATCAAAAAACAAAGGATACATTGCCATTCTTGCTCTTGCTCTTGTCGGGGGGCAGATGCTTTGCTGCCTGCTGAATTGGTAGTACTAGTACTTACAGTACTGGACTGGTCCAGATGATACTATCACAGGCACTATCACTGCACCCATCCGACTCAATCTTGCCGTCGGCATCCAACGTTCCAACGAGGAACAAGTAACAATGGGTTCTTGCACTAACAGGATTGGCCACTCGAGATCCTCCCCCGGCAACAATTCATCCACTCGCACAAAGCACAACGTGTATGTCGAACCTATGAGTTCCGCGAATTCTACTGTACGCATAAGCGAAATATGAATAATAAATGCTAAATTATCTTCGGAAAGCATCGTCATCACGAAAGAATCCCGCCAAGGGCTTTCTTGGCTTGACTTTCTTCCTCTACTTTTCCGGCTCGCTGCTTCTCATGCTTCATGCCATCGTCTCCTGACATTGTTCCTTCCTCGTCATCTGTATGCGTTTCCAAATCCTCCGTGCTAGCATGTAGGGAGAGGGGAGCACAACACACAGCTCTGTCCTCCAGTTCGCGATAGATCTGGTCTGCTTCCTCCATGGAAATCAGCACATCGTCATCGCCCTCTGCTTGAGACTCACTACTCATCATGGAAAAGGTTGTCTGATCCTGCAAGCTGTAGGAATTTTCAGTGTACGATTGCTCCGTGTCAGTCTGAGGGTCGGGAGTCATACCGCAGCTTCTCAGGAATGTTTCGTCATCGGATGGGCTTGACTTGAGGAAACGATGCCTTCGATCAGGGCTTCCGTCTTGCACAACCACGGGCGCCTTGTAGGTCGCATGTTTCCGACGAGCACTGGAATTTGCCAGACATGCATCTTCATGCTTGACAGAGGCAACCAGTGAGTTATTTGTGTCAAACGTTGCGGCCCCAAGATAGCAAACAGAGCCAAACAACAGCACCATGATAAGGGCAAACGCCAAGACTTCAATCGTCATGAGACGCTCATTGTTGGTCACGACAAAGTTCTGGTCCTTTTCTTCGTCGTAGAACATGTTCTCGTGTTTGTTGCTCGTCACTTTGGCAACAATCAACAACACAAGTGTAGCCATAGCAACACCCAGCAAGAAGATGGTACAGAAGTTGGCCCGTGTATTGTGCTGCATTGTCTGCAGGAGTGTCATGCGGAATCTCTTCTCTCGGCGCTTCAACAGTCGTTCTTGGCGCTGTTCCTTTCCCTGCTTCCACTTTGGGTTTCCGCGCTCTTCATCATCCGCGTCGTCATTGTCACCATCGCTGGTAGCGGTACCGGTAGCTGAAACGGTGTGACTATAGTCTTGATTGAGCTCAGAAGACGCGCTGAAATGAACACCTTTCGTCGTGGCTGGACGAGCATTGGCATTATCTTCCGTCAAGTTTTGTGCGTTCTTGCTCTCTGACATGCAGGGTGGGCCAATTAGTTTCCGTTTCTTGTCGTTGAGCCTTTGATTATCAAGACCTCCTTGGGCCTCGTTCGTGGGACTATGAAGTGGATCGTGATGGTCGGGAACGTCTTCCATGTGCACAAAATCAAAGTCGTTCTGGTGCTCATGGTGTTGGACGTTGTCCCTAGATTTCCTGAACTCTTGTATTTGTTGATGAAGGTGCTCGTATTGGGAAACATTCCCTCCCATCTCTGTTTTGCCTGGAGTCTGATGATGATGCTGATGCTGATAGTTTTGGACGATGCTTGTTTGTGCCTGACTGTCCTTCTCGTCGTTGTAATCCAAGCTTCCCTGCAGAGCCTGCTGACGTTGATATCCAGTGCTTGCTTGTTGGTAAGCGACGCTTGCAACGAGGGCCCCTTCAGAATCCCCGACGCTGGACGATTGATGTGATTGATGAGTTTTTTCGGATGTTTCGAATCCTGCAGATCCCGAACTAATGGCATGCATCACCTCGTCTATCACTTCGTCGGTCTTGGCATTGTCGGATTTGGATCCTTCGACCGCAAGTTTTCGGTAGAAGGAGAATCGAGCAGGATAGGGCCCTGCTTGTTGTCCTGTTTCTGTTTGGTTGCCCCCATTCGTGTTGGCCTGGTCTGTACCGGTACCGGTATGCTGAGCAGGATACGGTTGCTCCGCTAATGCATCTGCGTGCATCTGTACATGTACTGGTACGTCGCGGTCGTCTCTGCTGGGAAGATGTTCCAAGTGAACGTGAACGAAATCTAACTCTTCGTTGTCATTGACCAAGACGTCATCTTCATCGTCATCGTCATCGTCTGCGGAGCGCGAGGTACTTGTCGCTCTCATAGAAACGTCAACAGACGGGATTTCTGATCCTTGTTCAGCTTCAGTGTCGTCTGGCCCTGTTTGTGACTGACCTAGCGTGGTGTCTTCGTCTAATTCGTCATCTCCTTCGTAGAGCTCTCCACTGGTTCTGCTGCTCAAGATCTGCATGGCCAAGTCCAACGTGGCCGGTGACATGAGTGAAGGCGGATCGCCTTGCAGAATTCTCTTCTGTTGCTGTTGAATTTGGTGTTGGTCGCTGACGACTTCATCCGTCATTTGCAAATAGTATTGGGTCATTGGATCATTGCCGTCCATGACGATCACGTCCTCGTCTTCGCCCGTCGATGTGTCTCCAATTTCTTCAGTCATTTCACTGTAGTCCCGCTGCAGCATCTGTTGCCGCATCATTCCATGGCTGCCGCCTGGATCAAGGTTGCTCATTCTTCACTACACTGAGTAGAACAGACACTACACTGTAGAATACAGAAATGCAATGTACCCGTACACCGCAAAGTAAGTGATTGAATGCTGGGCTTGGTGCTGCTGTTGCTGTTGCTGTTGCTGTTGCTTGCTGCTCACAGGACCTAACCGCTCAACGAATCAATGGCTGCACCTCCATCCCACCAGTGGCATCAGGCCTTACCAGTAGTCATTACCGGTACCGGTATCCTACATGTAAAGAGCAGCAACAGGTCATCCAACCCACTACTAGCTAGTAGTCTAGCTATGATAGTTCCGTTGATCAGTTGATCTCCGTTGACAACTTGGTAGTTACGACTTTGGCATTTCCGTTGACTTTGATACTTAGACTGACTAAAAGGCTGCTGGGAGGGTTACTGACGGAGACAACGTCCCAATCGACTAGTTACAATGAGTTTGAAATTTCAAAAGAGATTCAGCGACAGTGCACAAGTCGATGAGTTGCACGATCTTGCCAATTTCGTGTGTTCCGAACATAACGCAGAACTCGAAAGGGTGACTCGACTGAGTCGACTCGTCACTCGACGAGACGAGGGAACAATGACACAGTACCGGTACTAGCAACTCAAGGCAACAGCATTGGAGATCCGTCTCCGTGATCTAGGACGTGGTGCGACCATATGCTGTCAGGTACCGGTACCCGGGGCCGCCCTCGTACACTGTAGCCAGTCTAAGACGATAAGTCTCGATGATTGATGATTCTGGTGCTCCACCACGCCCTGCCAATTGATATCCGTATATATATCCATACCTGGATCCAAGTCAACTCCGACACGCTTGTTATTATGACATACTAGTACCGGTACCGTATGCTTGATGGTCCATCCGATACAGCACTTCCAACGATGAGGCCCGAAAAGGTGTTGCAGAAAGTGGGACACTTTGGTTCCACAGTAGAATCTTTGCTCGAGATGATCTCCAATATGCAAGCATTTGATGATGACATCCCTGAAGAAACGAAGACCATGGTCACCTACGTCGAGAAACAAATCCAAGATGCCACTGATCAATCCCAGCAGATGGCTTTAGCTGTGACGGAATCCGCAAGGGAATATGAGGAAGACTTCAAATCAAGGGCAAAAAACAAACCTGGACGTCTATTTTAAAATGGATTCAGACAAGATGTGCTTTAGGACGACCCAGGCCACGAGTCGAGGCCCGGGTATTTCATCTGCTCACCGGTCACACTGGCCTCCTAAATCAGAGAGGGTGCGACCTTTCTTCAAATCAAGAGCAGACCAACCAAAGCTAAAAGTGGAGGGATCACAGCAGAATCCGGAGCCATCTGGACATGCACGAGGCTATGATCAATTGAGACATGTCCTTTGTTTATCGCAAATTAGAGAGTTTCAGTAAGGTCAATGCAAAAAGTTCTCGGTCGGTGCTGTATGCACAATGCTTTTCAGACACATGTCTGGGGCAGAGAGGTATTGTTATATTGACCAATCATATTTGCGGTTCACGAGGTGCGATTCAGTACTAAATCATCCAATTGAGCTGAAAATGGCGAACAAAGACATGGAAAAATACAGACGAGGACGGCTTTGCAGACAATTTAAGAGTAAAACTGGTTGGCTCCAAGTTGGACCTTGAGACCACGAAAGGAATAGACGAGGAGGAAGGGAGCGCTGCACTTGCAATCCAAGCAATATGTAGGGGACAAGGAGAAGCTTTGTCCAGGTTGAAGGCTGCTCTCCGTGTGACAGATGACTGCTCTCATTCTTCGGATCTAGTGCTGAACTTCACCGTGATTGGGAATGAACCTTCAACCTGCATGAGTGTCTCAATGCCTCATGCTCACTTGCTGGATGTGTTCTTGTTGACATACGGTGCAGGAGTCTGATCTAAGACTGTTCACGCGAAAGTGCCGATGAGCGATGAGTTTGATGCGACGGGATCCAACATGCTGATGGCCAAGGCAATCGTAAAAAGGGGGGCAAATTAACCAAGAAACCCCAAGGTCTGCCTGGGTAGCCCCATCGTCGCGAGTCCTGGCTTTCATATGGCAGATAAGGGCTGCTCCTGTTCTCTTCGAGGCTGGGGCGTCTTTCAAATGATGGCCTGAAACTTAGGAATGAGGGTGACTGCTCCGAGGAAGACGTCATTATCCGGATGGGACATATCGAATAAGGCCAGGAAAGATTGGAGATACCGGTACCGTACAAGCATTTTTTCACAAGAGAGCAATGGAACAACTTTCGATACAAGTGGTACAGTCGTACCACGTCTACCAACCAGACGTTTACGATTGGATCCACGGAATCCATTGTCCCTCTGCTATCCTTTGGCGAATCCTATAATTCTGCTGCATTATAGAAGCCTCGAGGACCAAAGGAGGAGGAGATGACGACTGGATTACCTTGTGATACAAAATCACGATGGACGAGCTACTGGCAAGCTGAAAACGTCCCTGCTCTAATTGCCATGAACGATGATTGGCACGATGAAATCTACGTCTGTGGTCCCTACAGTCCCATGTCACTCCTACGGTCGGAACTTGCTCTCAAGGCTGAACGAGAACTTGATGGCACTGCGGAAACTACAAAGCAGCAACATGTGGATGAAACAAGCATTGACCACGATGCTCCACGCTCGGAGCGGTCTTATCTAGAATTGCTCATCTTTGCTCCCACGGACGATTCAATCAACAGTTGCCCCAAAATCTCATCTTTCGATTGCATCAAGACTGGAAACACAACGAACTACATGTACATCTTGACCACGTAGTCAGGACAGAAGCGGCTCATCCCAAGATGGGAACAAAAGAGCAGCCGGGCCTCATATCTTACTTTCAGATGCCCTGCTGGAGGTGGACCGACCCGAAGCTTGGACTTTGGTGGAATTCAGAGGTTCCTCAAAGATGCAGAGATAGCTGACAAGAACCCGCAACCTAAAGGACAAGCTTTTGGAGCCTACTTGGCCGCACAAACCAATTATTCCATCCCTATTAAACTCAGAACGAGGTCGAGGGAGAGGAGCTGTGAGAACTTGCTTTGTCACATCTCATGATCGCCTTGTATAAAACCTGTGGACTTTGTTCATATTCACGACGACACAAACCAGAGAGTGGACTTCAGAGGCTGCACTATTACCCAGACCTACCGGTACCGGTATGGTTGGTACACTGTGTACGTTGAAACGGAATACTTTCTGATTATTTCTGAGCTTCTGTCAATTGTCAATAAACTAGCTAGACTTTTGAATGGCGACTACCCATCCAGCCATGCAGCAAGCATAAAAAGTGAGCAGGTGCCAAGGCTGGGCATACTCGTACCGGTACCGGTAGTGTAGCGTACTACTCGTGGGGACAAAGAACAAAGTATTTCCTAAGTGAGGAGATCTTACAGAACAGCTAGAGTCAAAAATAAATCCTTGAAACGTCGCAAGACATAAGTTACTATGTCAAAGTAGAGTTGGTCCAATTTCATTGTAGACGCTCACATTTTGGCCACCAACCAGCACAGCGCCACACTCCACACTCATCGAAGCCAAGCCAGATCTAAAAAAGGATTGATATTCGATTCGATTCAATCATTCACGCTGGGGGATGGCATTACTCGTTACTCCTGGAGTACTGGTACTCATCAAAGATCAAAGAGTACTGGTGAGTACTAGGAGTAGTCGTTTGAATGGACAAAGTTTAATTGAGGCAGTTAGGCAGTTGCCTCGATGGCTGTATCTGCAGAACGTTCTGTAGGTAGGTAACATTACCGGTATGTACTCATACTCTAGTATCCATGCACCTGAGACAGTGCCCATAACTTCCTCAGACTCTCAGATAAGGACTTAGTTATAACTGTGTGCGAACTTAATACACTAAAGTAGCTTGCACTTAGTAGTAGGGGGGGGGATTAGAGTAGGGAAATTATCTACGGAAGCCAGCCGGGCCAGGCTTAAGCAAAGAACAGTCGAAATTCAGGACTAGGTTCTGTGGGATCAGGGGCAAGAAATTGAGGACCATACGGGGGCCAAGGTTTGGCTTTGCGAGATCCACGAGACATAAATGGGTAGCTTTCACAAGGGCAATTGAGATACGGGTTGCATGAAAAACATCATTTGAGAGTAGGAAAATGAGTTTGGAGGCAGTAGCAGAAGCAAGCCGTTGTAAGAGAATCTTGACTTGGGGGGCAGCATGCCATCCACAGAAACAACAAAGGGATGAAGGAAGCGCGATTGGAGTCGCACGCTCTTTATATTTGGAAATTTTTCGCGTTCTTGTTGGGTTAACACTTGACGGGATTTTGTTTCGGTAAGAGGCACAGTCCAAATCATGACACGTACTCAATAATAGCTGTAGTACCAGTTCGAACAAGCCGCGAATGGAAAGATCACCGCGTAAGAGCTCGGGGGCTGAGGGGGATTGAGAGGGGGGGGGAAATGGGGAGGTAAGTGGAAATAGGGTGACCGGCAGGGATAGAAGGGGCGGGAACAGATGGA
The DNA here is from genome assembly GCA_903772945.1 of Seminavis robusta. Classification (NCBI taxonomy): domain Eukaryota; phylum Bacillariophyta; class Bacillariophyceae; order Naviculales; family Naviculaceae; genus Seminavis; species Seminavis robusta. Next base: position 354 of record CAICTM010001295.1, on the reverse strand, counting down.
AGGGGACGGTTCCGACTGGACGCTAGAGGAACCAAAGCATTCACACGCAAAGAACCAAGTTCATTGCGGATTTCATTATGGCGACGGATGATTAAGCCGCCACGTTTGCAATCCAGAGATGTGGAACGCTGAAGGGAACAGTACAGCCATCACAAGAGCTGGAAGAGCTGGGGGGTTAAGACCGAACCGGAGAAAGAGCATACGCCATTCTTGAGCGAGAGGTGAGTGCGTTTGGAAATATGGGCATGACGCAAGCCATGAGCCAGTGCAACGACTGTGATTGAGGCGTGACTGCTCAGCAGGAGTGAGAGTGGCTTGATGGGTTTCGAAAGCCGCTGGTAAGGCATCTTGGAT